>JADLZL010006901.1:0-297004 GCA_015844335.1 Chrysopogon serrulatus | reverse complement strand
CGTTCTCGGCGGTGGCTGCCGTGGAGGCATCCCACGCGATCAGGACCGGCAACCTAGTCTTCCTCTTGGAGCAGCAGCTGCTGGACTGCTCCACGGGAAGAAAAGAACCGCGGATGCAACAAGGACGACATGGAGAGGCAGCTTCCTGTATCGCCGGGCATGATCGCCCGGCATCAGAACCACAGCCGCCTCCCCTCGGGAAAGCGGCGTGTTCTCTCTGTTTCCGCAGCAGGCTCAGCGAGGAGTCGGCCTACCCTTACCGCCACGCCGCGCAGAGCAACTGCAGCGCGTCGGGAAGCCCCACCACCCAGCCATCCAGGGGTTCAGTACGTGCCTCCCAACAACGAGACGGCACTTCCGGCTCGCCGTTTCCCAACAGCCCCGTGTCCGTGGCGCTCCACAGCACGAACAGGTTGATCCAGCACTACTCGAGCAGGATCTTCAGTTTGAGCTGCTGGGGAAGCAACACAGAGCAACCCTAAAAACATCCGACCACCCAATCAAGTCTCTAGCCATCCATCACCATTGGATCTATTTTATTTTAAAGAAAATTACCCATGCCATTATAAATAAAAATCAGTTTATAGCAGAAAAAATATTGTTGACAGTTTTGGAGAAAATCTTGATCGGTAGGAGTACAAACGTTCACCCATTAGTTAATATAAAAATATTGGACGAGTCGTATTATTGATGTCACTTGGTAATACATTATTATTAGAATATTATATCTGCAAATACCAACGCTCTAGTTATTAGTAAAATATCCCATAATATAGATCTAACTAATCATCATCATCATCATCATCATCATTGTCGGTCTTCAAAACTGGTAGTCCTATGGTACCTCACAGTAAATTTATCTTGCGTGTTCCCAACCCCGGATGGTGTGTAAGATGAGCACAAAGGGAACTTGTATTGTCTTGCACCAAGGTGCTTGTAGGTAGGGGTGTACAAGCGGGTGGAGAGGGGGCTGGTCCCCAACTCTCGCGAAGATGAGTGTGAGCACAGCCTGCTAAGGGAGATTGCCAGACTCATGCGTCGATTTCTTTTCTCCCCTTGGAAGGACTCCCATCCTCCCCTTTTATAGCCGCAAAGGGAGAACCGGCCGATAATGCAGTATGCGAATAGGTAAAAGCGGTGGTGGGCGTCGTCTCTTCCAGCGAGCCTCGAGGCTTCTCCTGCGCCTTATTCTGAGACCCCGGTGTGGACAGGCCTTGTCTTGCACGCCGCCGTGCTGCCCATTGTGGGCGCCGTCTGTGGAGTCGACTCCTGCGTCCCGGTGACCCAGGGGGGCGTTATGATAAGCAGCGTCCAGGAACGCGTGGCGTGCTAGCTTTGACTCCTCCCTGGTCGAGCTCAGGGATCGTGGTGTTGTTGTGGGTGTATGCAGGCGTGGCCGGTGCTGAAGTGCGCGCAGGAGAAGCCCTCCTCTGGCTGCCATGGCTGCGGATACCGGGGTGTACGATGGCAGGGGCTACGGAGGACCCGGTCTCCACTCTGAGAGCTGGCAGTGCGTCAGAGCAGCCGTGTCTGCCGCGCATCAGGGACTTACGAGGCAGGGACTGTCATAGAGGTTAGTCATCATGGCGCCCTACGATGGGGAGGCATGGCCATCACTTGCAGGGGAGTAAGCGTAATCATAACTGCGTGGGCGTAGGGTCATGGCAGGGACGGCTCCTATCCCTTAGCCCGAGCTTAAGCGTCGGTCGGCGAACGCGTGGGAAGCGGTGACAGATATGCGTCATGTCCCGGTGGCCAGGTTTGGTAGGGGGTGTGGTGCGTCCCATCGAGTCACCGGGCCTGAGGGTTTGGACGGGGCCGAGCCGGAAGCTTCGTCTGGTCTTCCTATAGAGGGCTCGGGCAGGCGGGTGTTGGTGCCCACGTCGAGGCCTCGGCGGTGAGGCTTCGGACCGAATCGGAAGAGCAGCACCTGTCGAGGCCTCGGCGTAGGGGCTCGGGGCCAGGTCGGAGAAAACAGCGCCCGTCCGAGGCCTCTGCGTAGGGGGCTCGGACGGGCGGTAGCAGCGCCCGTCAGGGCCTCGGCGTGGGGGCTCGGGCGGGTCAGGCTCAAGCCCATCAGGGCCTCGGCCCCGGAGGGGGCTCGGGGCAGGCGGTAAGCACCATGCTGGGCCTTGGCAGGCCTTGTTTGGTTACCTCGTAGCTTAGTTTTGCGTTTGTTGGGCCTAACTGTTTGGGAGGCCCTTTATTTTGGTCCCGACGGTGGCGCCCCGAACCTTGAAAGTGAGCATACTCGTTCGGGAGGTTCTGGGTTTCTTAGCTAAGTTTCCTGTGCGGCATGCTATCAAATGTTGCCAGCTTTCTTCACGCCCGGCGTGCAAGCGCACCCGGCGGATATACGTCGAGGCTTAGGAAGGGGGTGTGCAACCCTCCGAGGCTTGCGCGTGTTCTCGATGTTTTTGTGTGGTTCGTGAGGCGCATTCTTGTTTCTTACAACACCTTTACCCCCGAGGGGTTTGCCGATATACGGTGAGGGTGCTTGTTTGTCTACGAGTTATGTTCTCCGGCGGGGCGCGCGAAATGCCTCGCCGGGTGTAGTCCCAAGGGCCTCGGAGGAGTGTGGGTGCTTCTCAGGGGCCTATCGTGTTACAGTTAGAGTTTTTAGTTGTATGCCGAGCCCCGGGCCCGGCCGGCTCGTCCAGGGGAGGCATGGCGCGTAGTTGGGTGACGTTTCCCGGCCTCGGCCACTATGCCGTGGCCCCAGGCCCCGCTCTGGCGTGGGGCGGCCAGTTGGTACTTGGTCGTCAATTTCGAGGAAGGCGCCTCTCGCATCCCTTCCGCAGGGAGGAGGATGGATTTTGTCATCTTTGCCGACGGCGAGTGCCGCACACAACTAGATCCCCCGCGGAGTCGTTAACGGGTAAATCCAAGTGGAATGCCTGTGCCCCCGTTCGCTAGGGGTTGGCTGGGCCCTGAGGCGCATTCCATTAGAGCCTGCAAAGGTATGTCCGAGGCGGGGCCCGGTCCGCCCCAGTCCCGAGGCTCGATGCACTCCCCATGCAGGATCCCCCCCTAACTCGGAATGCCTCATCGACCTTGGATGCGGCATCGGACGATCGCTGTTGTGCAGGGGGTTAAACTGTGTATGAGAGTACGCCCGGAAGCCGTCCCCGACTCCGTTGCCCTGAGGTGGCCGTCGAACCCTTTTTGTGGGCCAGCCCACGAACCTCTGGGCCACCGTAATGGGCGCGTCGCCCGCGCCTTCCAAGGGAAGGAAGCGCTGTGATAAAATCCCGCCGTGGGGACGTGGGCACTTCTTTTAGGCATCCCCCCGTGGCGTGAGCACCGCCCCGCGCCACACATTCTGAAGGAGGTGGTGGGCCCCCCACGGCCCGGCGGTTGACGCACCTTGGCGATAATGGGTCCCACGAGGATGTGGCGGTGGCGTGTCTTGCGGCCGCCAGGCCGCGTGCAGCGTCGAGCACTTTCGGGTTTTTGTCGGGGATCCTGTGTGGAGAGAAAACCCCGCGACGTGCATGGCGCCAGGAGCCCGTGTGGGCGTGGCCGCCAGCGTCTTTGCTGCACAGGTCTCCGTGTGACATGCACTCGGTAGGGAATCCCAGCGCGTCGTGCATTAAATGCGTGTAGGTGAACCATTTGGGGTTTCAGGGTATAAGTACACGGCGTGGCGGCGCTTTGGCTTCCTTCTCGCCTTCCTCGCCCGCTTTAAACGCCTTTGCTCCCTCCGCCATCGCCGTACGCTCGGCGCCGTCGAGAGGAAGAGGGAGCGAGGAGAGTGCTTACCGCGCCCGCCCAGCCCGCCCCGTTGCCATGGCGTCGAGACCCCAAATCATCGGCGTGGAGGAGTGGGAGGCGAGGATTACGCGGACGCTGCTGAGCTGGTGGCGCTCGTGGGGAAGGGGCTTCTCCGCCCTACGGCCGACAACACCTCGCCGGAGTGGATGGTTCCGCCCGGCCGACCACTGTTCCCACACCGCCACCGGGATACGCGTCGTGAGCTTCACGGCGTTCCACGAAACAGGTTCGGGATGCCAGCGGTCGATTCTTGAGGGCTATCCTCGAGTATTATGGCACGAGCTGCAGAACCTCAACCCCAACTCCATCATGCACATGGCGGTGTTCGTCGCCCTGTGCGAGGGTTTTCTCGGGGTCGAGGCCCATTGGGACCTATGGCTCCACTTCTTCGAGGGGCGCCCTTTACTTCAAGGGCGTCGAGAGGGGAAGAGGGACGGCCGTTCGCGCCGGGGCTGCATACTGCAGTTGCGGGGTCGCAAATCGGATTCGTATATCCCGGCGGCTCACTTCTCCAACCGGCCGGGCGCTGCTGGGGTTCTACCTTCGAACGACCTCACATCACGCCCGCCTACACCGGAAGGTGTTCAACGCGAAGCCCGCGCTGTGGAAGGAGGAGATTATCCCGGAGAGGGTCACCCCGCTGAATAAGGTGTTCCGAGCTTTGAAGACGCTGACCCGCAAGGGGTTGGACGCGTCGATCGTCATCGCCGCTTTCCACAGGCGGCGTGTCCTGCCTCTCATGGAGAGGCGGCCCTGCCTGTTCGACATGAAGGAAGGCAGCCCCTGGGCCGGGGCGAGGATGTCGTCCATCGACCTCGAGCACAACGAGATTGTCGATCGGACGAAGAAGGCGGCGGTGGTGACAGACGTCTCCAACCTCTACAAGGTTGCGATGCGGCCCCACACAGATGCCATTTCTGTGGTAAGTCTCTGCGGCTGCGCATGGTCGGTTGATGTTCGCATCCTCCCCCTCATCCTCATCTCGTTCTTCTCTTCACAGGGGCTGTCCGGGAAGCTGAGGGCATCCAAACCCCCTATCTCCGCGGAAAAAGAGGCAAACAAGGCCCATGCGGAGAAGCAGAGGGAGCAGAAGAAGAAGAAGAAGGACAGGAATGTCCGTAAGCAGAACGAGCAGCGCACCCTGGACAAGCTGCGGCGCCAGCAGGAGGCAGAGGGACTCCCCCGAGAGCCGACACCCTCCGACACTACCGGCGCCGATGACGATGATGAGGAGGATGACGAGGGGGAGGATTACGACTTCCTCGGCTTCATGGAAGACGAGAGGCTGAAGGAGTCGTTGGTTCAGCCCCCGGTTCCTGGCGAGGTGCTGCTGACGCGGGCGGCAGAGAAGTCCAGCACGCAGGCCTCGGCCTCGGCGCCTTCAGGGCCGAAGTTGCGTGTTGAACCCAGGGCCACGTCGCCCTCCCGTGAAGAGGGAGGGCGGTCGACGTTGGAGGACGTCGCCCCTTCCCTTCACCCCGCCGAGGCCATGGCCGGGGCGGTTGGAGACGTGTCCCCGTCGGGGTTGAGGCCCCTCCCGAAGTCCGCGCCCGACCAGCCCCTGTCGGGGTGGCTCGGCCCCGCCCCGAGCGGCCTTTGGTGGCGAGGCGGACCACCGAGGGTGAAGCGCGGGTCTCTCCCGAGGAGGCGTCGCCACCGGAGGGTCGACATCCCGTGCCCGCGACCCCAGAATCGCGCGGTCCGAGGACATCTCAAGTCCGAGCCCCGACGAAGTGCGGCTCCGGCGAGCCGATTGTTCCAACCGCCGATCACGGGTGAGTATCTTTCCGTCTTGAAGTCCTTCATCGTTTTTGTTTCATTTCTTCCTCTGAAGTCCTGCCCTTCTCACCACCGTAGCCAAAAACGCAAGTCGGCCCCGGCCTCGGCCCGCTTCTGTACCGCAAGCAGCGAGAAGAGCCGGGTCGGCGAGTGCCACCGCTGCCCCCCATAGTGGTGTCGCCGCCCCGACGGGGGAGGCGGTCGGGCGCCGTTGACCCGAGGAGCCACCCCGCCCGTGACGGAGAGGGGCCGTGCCCCGTGCGAGGCCTCGGTGGCGCCCGTTGCGGAAACCGTGGCGGCGCCTGCCTGATGACCTCTACCGACGTGGTCATGGAGGAGCGGGCGCTGTCACGCCCCCCCAGCCACGACGCAGGAGGTGGTGGGAGATCCCCTCCTCAGAGGAGACCGCCCCCACGCGGGGGAAAGGGGTGGCCGTTGCGGACACGGCTTCCTCGGGTGGCGATCGTGCGGGGTCGTCGAGCGTGGTGCCCGCCGAGGAGTCCTCTAGCCGGGAGGTGGTCTGCTTCGACGCGCTTCGGAGGGAGCCACCGTGGCTCGTCTGGTCAGACCGCCGGGACCCAGAGGGCCGGCCAGTCTATGTGCTGGACGACGCCCTCGATGGGAGCAGACTGGCAAGTTCGTGCAGTCGGCCGAAGACCTGCTTCGTCTGCTCTCGCCGATCTTCTCAAGGGACCTCCCCGACATGTTGAAGGTATTATGAACGCTCGAATCCTTACCTTGACACGGGCACCCGGTGATGACTAACCCGCTGGTTTTGGTTGCCACAGGATTTGGCAAAGTTCTCCCGGGAGAAATCACAGTTTCTCTGGTTGAGGGCCGGCCTCGACGAGGCGCTCCACCTCCAGCGGCAGGAGGCCAACCGGCTGCGCACCCGAGCTAGCTGCCCAGACCGAGGAGAACGCCGACCTCCGCCTCCTTGTTTCAGACCTGAAGGTTGAGGCCTCCGAGGCTCGGGAGCAGAACGCCCTCCTGTCGAAGGCCTTGAAGGAGCGGTCGTCGGAGCTCGACCAGCTTCGAGCTGAGAAGGGGATGATGAGGACGGCGCTTGTCCAGGCGTCCGACACTATTGGGACCTTGACGGAGAACCTGGTGAACATGAGTACTGATCACCAGCTCTTCATCAATGACGTCACCATGGTGCGGGCCGAGCTTGGTCAAGCGCTGAATGAGGCCAACGCGCTCCATGTGCAGCTGGCGGAGGAAGAGGTGCGGACGGAAGGTAAGACTTGTTTGGGCAACCATATCCTCGCTTTCCTGCCCAGACCGACCCTCGGCGGATGCAGAGCTAAAGAAGTCATCGGAGCAAGAGGCGGCCCTTGGCGCGGTGCAAAGCGGCCTATTCCTCGGCCGAGGGCGAGCTCGACGCTCTGAAGGAGCAGTGTTCGCGCCCGCTTGCACGATGGTCAAGGCCGGCGAACCCACCGGCAAGCAGCCCACTTTGCCGCTGGGAGGCGTTGCCCCGACGGGCGGAGGCGCGTCCATGCTGCCCTTCATCCGGCCTTCGGACCGCGTGTCGCACACCTCGGCGATGACCCTCTCTCACTATGACCTTGACCTCCCCAAAATTTCCGAGGGGCTTGTCGTTCTTGCCGAGGACGAGGAGGGTCGCGAGGGAGAGGTGTTTGCCGAGCTGCTCCAGCAGGCTGAAGAAGCCACGATCGCGGGCGGGCACTTCCGCATTTGCTATCCTCCCCCGATGCTTTGCCGAAGGGGCCGCCCCTGGATACCGACGCCAGGGGGGTCGGATGCCCCCCATTAGATTCTGCAATTCGGGCCGAGCGTGCCCATGTAAAGAACTTAATTAGTTTTTTGCTTTTGTCTGTGTCGATTAAGACTGTGGCCCATCGAGGCCTTGCGACTTGTTAATCATCTTTTGCCTATTTTTCGTGCCTTTGAATCTCGTCTCGTATTTAGATTAGGGCCCTTGCGAGAATATTGAGTTTAGAGGTCCGCTCCTTAGTCGAGGGTGGTAGGCAGAGGCACCGTTGCACTGGGGCGCGGACGACCTCGTGGCTCTGCCAGCCCTGACATTTGGAGCAACCTCCCCGCAAAGCGTGGAGCCTCTTCGTCCTTTGGCAGCGAGTAGGAGTGTCGTAACGCATGGGCGTAAGCGACCCCGTGGCTCAACCGGCCCTAGGTTTCGAAGACGTCTCCCTTAGTTACCCTTTTTCTAAGCGTTCGGGATCTTCAGCACGAAAAGTGTTCAAGAAACGATTAACAAAGAAGAAGTGTGCTTGCAGAGTGCCTTTCGGGAGGGGGTTCCCCCCCTGTCTAGCCCCCCCCGGGAGGCTCGCTTTGATGGGTCAAAGCTGAGTCTCACTCAGACTCTGAGTCGATGTGAATATAGCTGAGATCCTCAGCCCCCGAGGGCCTTGGACATGTTTCTTATTTGCAGAAAATCGTGAAAAAAGAGTAGCGCTTTCCATTTTCCTTTGAGACATGGAGTACAACTATAAAAACTCGGAAGCTTAAGGGTAGAAGCGACGTAGCTGTTGAATGTTCCAAGCGTTGTTGAGGACCTCGCCGGCCTCGTTGGCGAGCTTGTACGTGCCCGGCTTGAGCACTTCGGCGATGATGAAGGGTCCTTCCCAAGGCGGTGTGAGCTTGTGGCGGCCTCTGTTGTCTTGTTGGAGACGAAGCACCAAGTCGCCTTCCTTGAGGTCTCGGGTCCGGACCCGTCGGTCGTGGTAGCGTCGGAGGGACTACTGGTACCTCGCCGAGTGTAGGAGGGCAGTGTCCCTGGCTTCCTCAAGCATGTCCAGCGAGTCCTCTCGAGCCACCTGGTTGCGGGCCTCGTCGTAGGCCTTAAGCCTTGGGGATCCGCACTCCAAGTCGGTAGGCAGAATGGCCTCAGCGCCGTACACCAGGGAAGAAGGGCGTGAACCCCGTGGCCCGACTTGTCGTCGTCCTGAGGCTCCAGAGGACCGAGGGGAGCTCGTCAAGCCACCTTTTGCCGAACTTGTTGAGCTTGTTGAAGATCCGAGGCATGAGTCCTTGTAGTATCATCCCGTTGGCCCGCTCCACCTGTCCGTTCGTTTGGGGGTGCGCGACTGAGGACCAGACGATGCATATCTGGTGCTCGTCGCAGAAGTCTCGAAACTTCGCCCCCGTGAACTGGGTACCGTGGTCGGTGATGATGGAGTTTGGAACCCCAAAACGGTGGACGATGTCAGTGACGAAAAGCACCGCCTGCTGGGACCGAATATTGGTTACGGGACGCGCCTCGATCCACTTAGAGAACTTGTCAATGGCGACAAACAGATGAGTGAAGCCCCCGGGCGCCTTCTTGAGGGGTCCTACCAGGTCCAGTCCCCACACGGCGAAAGGCCGCGTGATCGGGATGGTCTGGAGCGCCTGAGCCGGTAGGTGAGTCTGTCGAGCGTAGTATTGGCATCCTTCGCAGGTGCGTACTACCTCGGTGGCGTCGGCGACCGCGGTCGGCCAGTAGAACCCTTGTCGGAAGGCACCGCCGACGAGGGAAGCCGGGGAGCGGCGTGGTGTCCACACACGCCGGCATGGATCTTGCGGGCCAGGGCGACGCCTTCCTCGGTCGTGATACATCGCTGAAGGATCCCCGAGGGGCTTCATTTGTAGAGCTCGTCCTCGATAACGATGAAGGTCTTCGCTCTTCTTGTGATGCGCCTGGCTCGGTTAAAGTCCTCGGGGAGGGTTCCCCGGGTGATCCAGTCGAGGTATGGCTTTCTCCAGTCCGGCTTGGGGTCGGCCTCTGGGTCCCCACAGTCGATCTCCATGACCTCGGGGCTCATCTCCGAGGGTGCCTCAGAATCCGAGGGGGCCTCGGTGGCCGAGGGGGTCATGAGCGTCTCCCCAGCCTCCGAGGGGATGTTGGAGCTCTTTCCAGAGGCTTCCTTCTGCCCGTCGAGGGCGACGGATGGAGCCACGAGGTCCTTGGTGAAGATGTCGGGGGGAATCGGGGTCCTTCCAGCGGCGATCTTGGCGAGCTCGTCGGCGGCTTCGTTGTACCTTCGGACAACGTGGTTGAGCTCGAGGCCATCGAATTTGTCCTCCAGGGCACGCACCGCCTTGCAAAGACGCTGCCCATCTTGGGGTCGTGGCAGCTTGAATCCTTCATGACTTGGTCGATGACGAAAGCCGAAGTCCCCTCGGACGTCGAGGCGTTTGGACGCCAAGTTCGACAATCTTCAACCCGTTGAGCAGGGCTTCGTACTCCGCCATGTTGTTCGACACTGGGAAGTGGAGGCGGATTACGTACCGCATGTGCACCCTGAGGGGGGAGACGAAGAGGAGGCCGGCGCCGGCCCCGGTCTTCATCAACGACCCATCGAAGTACATCGTCCAGCAGATTCCGCTGGACTGAGCGGTGGTAGCTGGGTGTCGGTCCACTCCGCGAGGAAATCAGCCAAGACTT
Organism: Chrysopogon serrulatus; assembly: GCA_015844335.1. Taxonomy (NCBI): domain Eukaryota; kingdom Viridiplantae; phylum Streptophyta; class Magnoliopsida; order Poales; family Poaceae; genus Chrysopogon; species Chrysopogon serrulatus. The sequence goes on along the minus strand of JADLZL010006901.1, from coordinate 287,040 downwards.
GGGATTTGATGGCCTTTCTTGGCGCGTAGGAGAGGGTCTCTCCCATGAGCTCGACGGACCACTTGGCGACCCGCCCTCGAGACCTCCCGATTCGGGAGGATCTCCCCCGCCGGAAAGGAAGAGACCACCGCACACGGGGTGCTGCGTCAAGTAGTGCCGGAGCTTGCGCCAAGACCACCACCGCGTAGAGCAGCTTCTAGATCTGCGGGTAGCGGACCTTGGTTTCGGACAACACCTCGGCCGATGAAGTAGACCGGCCTGACCGGCAAAGCGTGGCCTTCCTCCCGTCTCTCAACGGCGATGGCCGCACTAACTACCTGGGTGGTCGGGCGACGTACAGGAGGAGGGGCTCTCCTTCGACCGGGCGGTATGAGGATCGGGCGCCGGTGAGGGCGGTTTTGAGCTTGTCGAGGGCCTCCCGGGCCTCGGAGGTCCAGAGAAGCGCCCGACTTCCTTAGGAGGCGGTGCAGGGGGCAAGCCCTTCTCATCGAGCCGTGAGATGAAGCGGGCGAGAGATGCCGAACAGCCCATGACTCGCTGCACGCCCTTCAGGTCCTTGATCGGCCCCATGCCCGTCACCACAGTAACTTTCTCCGGGTTGGGCTCAATGCCGCGTCTGGAGACGATGAATCCAAGCAGCATGCCTCGGGGGACCCCGAAAACGCACTTCTCGGGGTTGAGCTTGACGCTTTTGGCCTTGAGACACTGAAAAGCGACCTCAAGGTCAGAGATGAGGTCGTCGGCTTTCTTGGTCTTGACGACGATGTCGTCAACGTAGGCCTCCACGGTTTCCCCGATGTGATCACCAAAAACGCCCAGCATGCACCGCTGATACGTGGCCCCTGCGTTCCTGAGCCCGAAGGGCATCGTCACGTAGCTGTACATGCCGAAGGGAGTGATGAAGGAAGTCACAAGCTGGTCGGATTCCTTCATCTTGATTTGGTGGTAGCCGGAATAGGCGTCAAGGAAGGATAAGAGTTCACACCCCGAAGTGGAGTCGACTATCTGATCGATACGTGGTAGGGGAAAAGGGACCTTTGGACATGCTTTATTTAAACTAGTATAATCTACACACATCCTCCATTTTCCACTCTTTTTCTTAACCAGTACAGGATTAGATAACCACTCAGGGTGGAACACTTCCTTGATGAACCCGGCCACCAAAAGCTTGTTCACCTCCTCGCCGATGGCCCTGCGCTTTTCCTCGTTGAATCGACGCAGACGCTGCTTCACCGGCTTGGATCCGGCCCGGATGTCAAGGGAGTGCTCGGCGACCTCCCTCGGAACGCCTGGCATGTCCGAGGGACCCCACGCAAAGATGTCGTCGTTTGCGCGGAGAAAGTCGACGAGCACAACTTCCTATTTTGGGTCGAGGGAGGCGCAGATCTTCACCGCCTTGCCGGATGGAGAGGCGGGGTCCAGCGGGACTTCCTTCACTCCGTCGGACGGCTCAAATGCGCCGGCGTGACGCTTGGTGTCGAGGGCCTCGGAGATCGCCACAGCCTCAGCGTGCTCAACTGCCTCGACGTCGCAGTTGAACGCGTGCTCGTAGGAGGAGCCGACGGTGATGACGCCATTGGGGGCCCGGCATCTTGAGGAGAAGGTAAGTGTAGTTGGGGACGGCCATGAACTTCACGTATGCGGGACGTCCAAGGATTCCGTGATAGGTTCCTCGAAAGTCAACCACGTCGAAGGTGATGACTTCCTTGCGGTAGTTCGACGGCGTTCCGAAGACGACGGGGAGGTCGATCTGTCCGAGGGGCCAGGCTCGCTTGCCCGGCACGATGCCCTGAAAGGGGGAGTTGAAGGGTCGAAGGTGAGGGCGCTCCATCCCCAGCAGCTTGAGGGTTTCGGAGTAGAGGATGTTGAGGGCGCTGCCGCCATCCATCAGCACCTTGGTGAGCCGAACATTGCCAACGACGGGATCTACCACAAGTGGGTACCTTCCGGGGTTCGGCACGTAGAGCGGATGGTCATCGATGCCGTAGGTGATGGCGTCGGCCGACCACGGCAGGTACTGTGTCGTGGCGGGTCGCACCGAGAACACCTCTCTGCGTTCGCGCTTGATCTGGCGCGGGGAGAGATTCACCGGAAGACCCCCGATGACGACGAAGACATCGTGGACCTCCGGGAACCCGTCACCCTTGCCTTCGTCCTCCTTCTCCTTCTTCTTTTTGTCCTCGGGCGGGGGGAGCTTCTGGTAAAAGCGGCAGGCCAAGTCACACTCCCCCATGGTGTGCTTGACGGGGAACTTGTGGAAGGGGCAAGGCTTCTTGAGCATATCGTCAAACGCCCCGGGCCCCGGGGGGCCTCGGGGTGCCTTGCGATCGGCCGCAGCGACGAGATCGTCCTCAGAGCCCTCCTCCTTCTTGCTCTTCTTCCCTTTGCGCTTGTTCCTCTTGTTCTTCCTGGGGTTGCAGGACGCCTCCCCTTCGGCGTCGTCCTCCTTCCGCTTCCATTTACTGCTGATGTTGCGGAAAATCGCCCCCACCGCCTCCTCGCCGGAGGCGAAGTTCGTTGGCACCTCGAACAGCTCGTTGGCGGTGGTCGGCATCTTCCGGCCCAACTCGTGGACAAGCTCCTTGCAGATCGTGCCGTCAAGGAACGCTCCGATGATGGCGGTGCCGGCCACGTTGGGCAGCTCCGTGCACTTTTTCGAGAAGCGCCTGATGAAGTCCCGTAGCGTCTCATCGGGCTTCTGGCGGCAGCTGCGGAGATCCCACGAATTCCCCGGGCGCACGTATGTGCCCTAGAAATTTCCCACAAAAACCCTGACTAGTTCGGACTAGTAGCGGATTGTGCGGGCGGGAAGATGCTCCAGCCAAGCGTGCCGAGTCGCCCAAGTGAAGCGGAAGGTTGCGGATGATGAGCCGGTCATCGTCCCGCGCCGCCAAGCTGGCATGCCAGGCGGTAGTCGTTGAGCCAAACCTCGGGGTTCATTTCTCCCGAGTATTTGGCAAGATTGGCCGGCCGTCGAACCGGAAAGGGAACCGTGCGTTGGGATCTCCCTATTTGGCGTGGGCCCCGGAGGATCGGCATCGCCACGGTCCTCGCCGCTATCGCGCCGCCGCCTCTGCGTGGCCGGGCGGTCGCGTTCGGCCCGTGCTCGGCTTCCTTCGCGGCGTTGTTGATGATGACGTTGCGTGCGTCGCCATCGCCGATGCTTTCTTTAGCGGTCGTCCAAGAGGCGCTCGCGGATCGGCCTCGCGATGGGTCCCGATGGACCGAGGCTTCTCGTTAGCGGTGTGGGCGCTCTTCATCCTCCTCGTCCCTCGGTGCCCGATGCCGGGAGGCTGAGCTTTCAAGCCTGCTTTGGACAGCAGCTGTCTCAAGATAGTCTCGCAGATTCTCGAATCCGTCGCCCCTCCGGGGTCGATGGTTCTGGCATCGCCTGGACGAGGAGGGCCGCCGCAGTGACGTTATGACTCGCACGTGAAAAGATGGGGGGACGCTCTCCTCCTTCGTCGTTGATGATTCTTCTATTGACTTCACGCGTCTTGGCGAAAGGCGGGGCTAGGATTGCGCGTCGCCGCACGGTGGGCACGCTCGAACGCTTCTATCTCCCATGTCAGTAAGTAAAGCGGCGGTCGCGCCGAGCCTGTCCCCCAAGCTCCCGAATCCGCTCCATAGTGGGTCGCCGTGGCACTTGAGGAATTGCCGGTGGTTCGCCGGTCCCCGGAGGGCCCGTACGTGCCGGAGTCTGTGGCCCCGGCCCGGGGCCGGGCGTGTTAGGGTCCTCGAGGCGTTGCGCCCACCGGTGTTGCCCCCGCAGCGGGCTGGAGTCACGCCCACGGTTGCCGCCGCTCATTGCCGTTGACGCCGGGCGCCGAGTTCGCCGATCTCCACGTGAAAGCACTCGCGCGTCGGGTCGTACATGTCGTCCGGGGAGTCAGAATCTGGGTAGCCGAAGGCGAAAGCGTGCTCCGGGATGAACCCCCTGGGTTTCGTATCCTCGAGGTGGCGTCGGATGGGGTGGATGTAGCGCGCGCCGAAGTGGCGTTGCCGTTCCTCCTGCCTGATCAGATATTCCTCGAAGGCGTGGATGGATCCGTCGGGGATGTCCACGCCGGGCTGCTCCGTGGAGCGCCGGGGGCGGCGTGGACGCCTCCTCCCGGCTCCCATGGCGGTGGAGACCAACGCCCCCGGCTCGCTTGCGCGTGACCAGGACCCCGAAAGGCTGGGATGGTGGCGGCAACAGTGGCGCCCCGGCGAGAGGCATCGCCCAGTTGCAGCGCCGCGAAGTCCTCTTCCAGGCCGCCGGCGCCGTCAGGGACCCGTCGTGTACGACGAGAGCGTGCGCCTCGGTGCCTCCTGCGCTGGTTGGGCGATGGATCCGCCGGGGCCGTGTCGAGGGGTCCCGGAGCCCCAGTCGGTAGGAGCTCCATGTCAAACTGGACTCCAGTCGACACGAACTCGAGCTCACCGAACCAGATCAGGGTCCCCGGCTCCAGCGGCTGGGAGGGAGGAGAGTCGGGGTCGAAGCGTCCCCGTGAGGTGTTGTCACGTCCGCTTGCCATTCGGAGGTTTGGCGGGAAACGAGATGAAACACGCACAGGCCCCTACCTAGCGCGCCAACTATTGGTGCTAAAACTGGTGGTCCTAGTACCTACGAGTAAATTTATGCGCGTGTTCCCAACCCCGGATGGTGTGCAAGATGAGCACACGGGAGACTTGTATTGTCTTGCACCAAGGTGCTTGTAGGTAGGGGTGTACAAGCAGGTGGAGAGAGGGAGCTGGTCCCAAGTCTCGCGAAGATGAGTGTGTGAGCCTGTATGCTAAGGAGATTGCCAGACTCGTGCATCGATTTCTTTTTCTCCCCTTGGAAGGACTCCCGTCCTCCCCTTTATAGCCGCAAGGGGAGGAACCGGCCGACGATGCGATTAATCGAATAGGTAAAACGGTGGTGGGCGTTGTCTCTTCCCGGCTGAGGCCTCGGGGCTTCTCCTCTGCCTTATTCCGAGACCCCGGTGTGGACGGAGGCCTTGTCTTGCAAGCCGCCGTACTGCCCATTGTGGGCGCCGTCCTGTGGAGTCGACTCCTCGATCCTGGCGACGGGGGGACGTCATGATGAACGCGTCCGGGCACTGTGGCTGCTGTAGCTTTTGACTCCTCCCTGGTCCGAAGCTCCGGGGATCGTGGTGTTGTTGTCGTGTATGGCGTGGCCGGTGCTGAGGTACGCCGCAGAGAAGCCTCCTCTGGCTGCCATGGCTCTGGATACCCAGGTGTACAGTGGCCGGGGCTCTGGAGGACCCGGTCTCCATATAGGGCTGGCGCTGTGCGTCGGCAGCCGTGTGCGCCGCATCGGGACTTCTGAGACGGGACCTGTCATAGAGGTTAGTCGTCATGGCGCCCTACAGTGGGAGGCATGGCCGTCACTGTAGGGGTAGCGTAATCATAACCGTGGGCGTAGGGTCATGACGGGACGGCTCCTATCCCTTGTCAGAGCTTGGCGTCAGTCTGACAGGCACTGTGGGAAGGCGGGCGGTAGATATACGTCATGTCCGTGGCCAGGTTTGACCGGGGATTGCGGTGCGTCCCATCCGAGTCTCAGGCACAGGGGTTTGGACGGGACGAGAGCCGGAAGCCCGTCTGAGTCGTTCCTGTAGAGGGCTCGGGCGAGACGGAGTGTTGGTGCCCGTCCGAGGCCTCAGCGGTGAGGGCTCGGACGGGTCGGAAGGCAAGCGCCCATCCGAGGCCTCAGCGTAGGGGGCTCGGACGAGGCGGTAAGCAGGCGCTCGTCCGAGGCCTCAGCGTAGGGGGCTCGGATGGGTCGGAAGCCAAGCGCCCATCCGAGGCCTCAGCGGAGGGGGCTCGGACGAGGCGGTAAGCACCATGCTGGGCCTTGGCAGGCCCTGTTTGGTTACCTCGTAGCTTAGTTTTGCGTTTGTTGGGCCTAACTGTTTGGAGGGCCCTTTATTTTGGCCCCGACAATCATCATCACACTATAAAAGAGCGAGTTTTTCCTAGGAGGGCTCTCCCTATATAACAACATTTCGATATTTGATGCCGTGTTATACGAGCCCTCCGTCGTCTAAGATCTTACTCTCCCTCATTAATCACCGTTTGATCAAGATTCCATGCCATATGAATCCTCCATTGTCCAAGATCTTACGTGTCATCTAAGACTCCTCTTAAACAGAAATTCTGGCAATGCAAAAATAACGTCCGATCAAATCCCGTCTACGTCAAAAAAAAAGGAAAAAATAGTCCCACCTGAAAACACGACATGCACTGGACGCGACAACCGCGCCGCCTCCGCCGAACGCAGCACTTGGCCGCGACATCCACTGCCTCCGCCGCGACGTCCGGCTTTGGCGGCGACGTAATACCTAGGGCCTAGTTGTTGGCGGCGAGACCTCAGACGAACGACGACGTCTGGCGTTGGCGCGGTGATCTCAGATGTACGACGATGTCCGGCGTCCATGATCCAAGGGCTGGCGCGGCCACGCCCACGCCCACGGATGCCTGCTCCCTCCAAACAGGTGCGATCAGGACGCCCGGCACGCGCACGCGCCGTGAACCAAGGTCCGGCGCGGCAACATCCTGGAACGGCGTTTCCCTCCGCATGCCTGTTCATGGTTTCGTGCCTTATTTGCTTGTCTGTGTTGTTGCAGGTACATCTACAACGACAGGACGCCGTTCAACAAGCTAGGTGATAATGATAACTACCACTACTCCGGTGAGGATGAATTCCAATGTCTTCATGTTGTTCTTATTATCTGATCAGTGTGACTTTGATTTTTTAATACACTTGATGCACCAAATTGCAAATAGCTTTGTAATTTTTATACGGTGTTGGATGATACCTTCAAAAGTGTTTCAGATGTCCTCTTGCAATTGCAAATGCATGGTAAAACGTTAACAAAGACATACAAATGGGGTACGTGATGTTTCTAATTAAGCTATGAAGCTTGAATCATTATATTATTTATTCAGTATATATGAAATTTCCATTTCTATAGTTATAATAATTGGATTTATAAAATTGATTGTTATATTCTTTTTATTATGGTATATTTTTATAGACACGTGCGTGTCGCACGTGCATCTCAGAGCGGGTTTAATTGAGGGGGCTCTCCTTTATATAATAATTGTTTGATCTATACATCGTCATAGATCCATTAAACATATATAGGAGTGATCTTGTTTTCAGCTTCACTAGAGTTTCAGTTATCTGTTTTTCATTAAGAGCCATGTTGACTATCATTTAAAGATTCAAATTATAGAAAAACACAAAGATTTATGACATCAAATAGGTATACTATGAAAATATTACTATTACTAATTAGAGGCCCCAACGAAGGCTCCACGTTAATCCTCACCAGTCGCACTAAGAAAAAAGATAAATGCTAGAAATTCTCACGTTAGTCAGAAACATCCAACCATCAAATCGAAACACTCAACCATCTACAACCGTTGGATCTATTTTTTCCCTATAAAATTGCCCACCTTTGCCACTATATATAAAAAAAGTAGCCAAAAATCTAATTGCTCGGGAGAAAAACGCTTTCATTGTGCGGAAAAGGCTGTGCCTATCCACTCCTTGTTCATCCTGACCAGCAGAGCATTCTCTAACTTCTATTATTTGAGCGGATATGATAGTGCTTGCAGCTGGGCACCCTTTTACAAATAGCAATCATCGCTACAGCTCTTGCCGAACTACTTGAGCACCTCGCCCAGCTTAGCCTCAAGCTCTTCTTCGTCGGTGTGGTTCCTGGTGCCCATGGAACGACATCTCACCTGAGCCAACGAATTTATAGTGGTGGTGTCTAGCTATAGCTAGTTCATGATGTCAAACACCTCACGCCCTCAGTGTGAGAGAAGCTCGGCGGTGAGAAAATGGCGGGCGAGACAATGGCTGGGCTAGCTCTGTGTGTGTGTGTGTGTGTGTGTGGGGGGGGGGGAAGATTGAGATCCGGCCATCACCACTCCTGTCTCCATGCCTGACATCATTGGAACCAGTGTGGACACACAGCATCTATGGAATCTGCAATGTGGACCTCAACGTTGTTCTATTTCTCCCTTTTAGATCAACTACTTCATCTCCATCATTCTTCTTATTTTATTTTGTTGGATCTAGCGGACCATATATTAGATAATATAGTCTCAGCTGTGCACATGGATTCGAGCTCAGGAAGATCCATACATGACGTGTTCATCTAGTCCTGCAGGGCGTGGTGCTTCTTGCCTATAGACTCCAAACTCCAGTTACAAAGCAGAGGTATGGTTGTTGTCTCTGCTTGCCTTGACATTATTAATCTTTTTTGTGCGTTCTTGAGGTCTTCTGTTATTATAGGAACACAAATCCTGGACAAATTCGTTGTCATGCACACATCAAGGAGCAACAATTGCATGTGGCACTCGGTCTCTGCCTTAATTTCCTCAGCATAATGAAGGAACGGGTGTCCTGGCGCCGCTTGGAGAGAGGAGAACGAAGAGAGAGGGGAACAGAAAAAAAAAACTCCAGTGTTTGAATCTGAATATAAGAGAAAAATTCAGGTTAAGTGCATTCAAACGAAAGAAGTTTGTGAACGATGAAACCGACCATAGGACAGAAAAACACAAGGCAACGGACGAAAACAGGAGTATTCATGGGAAAAAACGAAGCAGAAGAAACGCATCAGTTTTTAATATTAGTACTAGGTAGCATGCCCGTGCGTTGCTAGGGGACAACTAAACTTTTATACTAAAACCACATAGATCACACGATAGGATAAATAATATTGTAAAATTAAATACTAATGTTAAAGTGACATTTAATCCAAACAGTCACAAAGAGTGCGGTGTCGCAGGCTCACAAACTTTACTGATGGACCAATTTTAGGGTACAGCCATGACATCAACTACAAATAGATACAGCAACCAATTTACAAATAACAAATAACAGAGTATGGTAAATTTTAGAGTGGACAGAAAATATGGCAAAACATCTCCAGATCCTAATTATCTGAGAACATGAGTTACTGCTCCAATCTAGGAGAGCAGAGGTCGCAAAAGCAGAGAAGTGATCATCACATTGGATCAACGCAAACATCACGCGCAATACCATAAGTTGGCCTTGACAAGGGCACGAACTGTAACCAAAGACAAGGCTCACGGGAACAGAAGTGACACATACCTGCATATTCGTTCTCGAGTTGTCAAAATCAGTTGATCACACAAACACAAGATAGGACAAGTACTACATATATGTTGCCTAAATCATTTTTTCTGATCCACTACCAGCTGATGTTCACTACCAGGTATTGGATAAGCTGAAAATTTCTAATGACACAAAAGGGTCACATTATAATTCATCAGCTTCCAACCAGTAAACCATGCAATTTCAAGCAAATAGCTTCAACAAGTGAATCAATGAACAGAATATTGATGCCACGAATCGTAAAATGTTAACCACTATGGCAGCAACTACTATGTAAAAAAATAGTATTAATGTTAGTGCAATGAGACATCCATACTTGCCATTAGCAGTAGTACTATTAGTGGTATTACCATTGGTAGTGTCAGTAGTGGAAGAATTAGTAGTAGTCTCTTTTTATTCCCTCTTGGTAGCAGTATTATCAGTAGTAGGCTTTCGTGTAAGTTTACTGTAAAATGCGGACCAGTAGGACAAATGGTTTTTATTGACAATAGATGCAGGCAACTGTTTATAGTAGCACTAAGAACTAATCAGTAGTAAAATTAACAAATAAACTGGGAAGTAAAATTAAGAAGGGGGAAATTTCAGAACTACTTCTATAGGTATTGAAGTCGGTCAGGGTAGCATGATCTCTTGTTAATTAACAACTAAACTGGGAAGTAAAAATAAGAAGGGGGAAAATCCACATTGGATGAGAAGTTGGCGCTTCTTGCTTGTGGTGGACAGCCAAACGTAGATAGAAGCACAAGACACACGATTTTGAAAAGCCGCTGCTGCAAGTCTTGTGAGCCGAGGAGGCATGCTTGCCACTGGGCAAGGGGGCCCTAATTAGATCTCACAAGCAAAGAACAAGTCAACACATGATCAGCCCAAACATCATCATACAAATTGACAGCACAAAAAAATGGCCTTCAGCAAGGGGTACAGACTACTAAGCAAAGTGCATCAGGGTGTCAATATGTCATTTCTTCAAGTATATGAAGATCGTCACCTGGTTTTGTCCTGAAGTAAGATTGGAACCACATTGACATTCTAATCTAGATCTAGTGCAGCTTATATCCTCATCATCAAGCATTTACAGCTGGCACCAGAGTCTGGAGAGGATAGTGTCCCCTGATTGCCACATCCAATGGCGCTCTCTGAAAATCATATCTAAAAAAAATCCAACATCATGTCTGTTATAAAGCAAAGTCCAAAACCAATAAAGATGGTGAATTCCTAATCCAAGTGAGGCCCTCAGATTGAGTGAATAAGCTCATTAACTTGCCCAAAGCACTCCCAAATTTCAACTGAATAAGTAATTAAACTACACTGCACTGTGCGTAAATAACTCCTGATACAAAAAGGAAGGGCACCAATTGGCTTTAACAGAATAAGACTTAGATAAAGAAACCAAAATCACAAGCTATGTTTTTTTTTAGATAAAGGATAGTGTATATCCGGCTTCATCTATCAAAGATAGAATCAGGCCAATTATTACAAAGTTCTGCCCAAAGGCCACCACACACAAAGGAAACGTCTGACAAGGGATAAACTAAACAAAGTAAAGTTTTGACTAAATAAGACCAATAAATCGAGTCGACAGCCATCCATTGGATCCGAACAACTGCAGAGCTGAAGTCTCAATGTGTTGCCCAACTGAGACTAACACGTCCCGTAAATCCTCACGCCGCTGCAATTGTGCCCACTGGCGAAGCCAGTGCGTTCCCCTGAATAATACCTACAAAAAAGATTTTGGTCTACATTTATCAAAAACCACTTCGTTTCTTGTTATCCACACGCTCCAACAAAGAGAAGCTGTTGCTGTCAATAACAATGCATTTTGATTCTTATTTGCCCTTTTTGACCAATTATTAAATAAATCATGAATACTTATGGGAGGAGATATTCCAAATAACATATGAACCGCTCTCCACAGGAATTTGGCATAATAACAATCTATAAAAAGGTGTTGTATGGTTTCTGGGATATGACAGAAGGCACACTTCTTGTCACCCTGCCATCTGCGCCTGACCAGGTTATCCTTAGTCAATACAACTCCTTTCTTTAGGTACCACAAAAAAAAATTTATTTTTGAAGGTACTTTAATTTGCCAAATATCTTGTGAGACTCTAGTTCCATTGTTAATTAACGCAGCATACATAGATTTGACAGAAAAACTTCCCGATGGATGTAAAGTCCAGACAAATAAGTCCCTCTCTTGCAGTAAGTTCACTTCCTGTAAAGAATTAACTATTCTATGCCAGTCTCTTAAATTCGCTCCCACCAAATTCCGTCTGAATGAGATATTTAGTGGTGATGAACTAAGGACTTGAGCCACCGAATCTTGTTTTCTTCTCACAATGTTAAACAACGCAGGGAACCTATCCTTTAGGGGTTTGTTTCCCATCCAAGTATCTAGCCAGAATCGGGATTGTGAACCATCCTTCACCTTGAAAAGTCCAAACCCCATAAAAGAATCTTTAACATTCATCGGGCTTTTCCAAAAATGTGAATCAGTAGGTTTTTTAACGCAACTCCCAAGGGTCTTATCCTTTAGGGGTTTTTTAACATGCCATCTTCATTTAATAATTTGTACAACCATTTACTCAACAAACATTTATTTTGTATATCCAAGTTTTGTATTCCTAAGCCCCCTTGTATTTTTGGCTGACACAGAATTTCCCATTTGGCTAATCTATACTTTCGTTTATGTTGATCATTTTGCCAATAAAATCTTGATCTAAAACAATCAATTTTTTCCAACACTCCCCTTGGGAGTTCGAAAAAAGACATCATAAACATCAGTAAACTAGAAAGTACCGAGTTTATGAGGACTAATCGACCTCCTACTGAGAGTATTTTTCCTTTCCAACCACTAAGTCTCTTCTCGATTCGTTTCTCTATTATTTGCCAGTCCTTGTTGTTTAACTTTCTAACATGCATGGGTAGGCCAAGATATCGAAATGGAAATTCTCCAATTTTGCATCCAAATAATTGCGAATAAAACGCTTCCTGTTCTTTGGCTTTACCAAAACAGAAAGATCTCACTCTTGTGAAAATTTATTTTGAGTCCAGATAGTTGTTCGAAAGTGGAAAGGATTAATTTCATGTTTACCGCTTTCCCGACATGATGGCTCATAAAAATCACCGTGTCATCCGCATACTGAAGGATGGACAGACCATCTTGAATAAGATGAGGAATTACCCCTTCGACCTGGCCCCTTTCTTTTGCTCTGGCAATTAGTATGGCCAGCATGTCCACCACTATATTAAATAGTATTGGAGACATTGGGTCACCTTGCCGTAAGCCTTTTTTTTGTTTGGAAGTATGATCCCAATTGATCATTCACCTTGATGTTAACATTTCCCCCTTGTGTAAATTGTTCCACCCATTTGCACCATTGTTGTGAAAACCCTTTCATTCGTAATGTCTGTTGTAAAAAGCTCCAATTTACCTTATCATATGCCTTCTCAAAATCAATTTTAAAAATTACCCCATCTTTCTTTTTTGAATGAAGTTCATGGATCGTCTCATGCAGGATCACCGCACCTTCCATGATGTTTCTACCAGGAATGAAGGCTGTCTGTGTTGGTCGGATAACTTTTTTAGCTATAGTAGATAGTCTATTAGTTGCCACTTTGGTGAAGATTTTAAAAGATACATTCAACAAACAAATTGGTCTGTATTGTTGAATTGCTTTCGCATCCTTCTGTTTTGGTAGCAAGATTAATGTTCCAAAATTTAGACTATTTAAAGGAAGAGAACCAAGATGAAAGTCTGTGAACAAAGCCATCAGGTCATCTTTAATCAGATCCCAGAAAACCTGATAAAACTCTGGCAGAAACCCATCTGGCCCTGGTGCCTTATTATGCTCCATTTGAAAAATTGCAGTCCTCACTTCCTCTTCGCTAAAATTGGCTGTTAAGAACTCATTTTCCTCTACCGACACTTGCGGGATGTCCTCAGTGAGAAGCTCATCCATAGAGATGGTAGAATTTACAGATGGGCCAAAAAGTGATTTATAATAATTGGTGATATGCTTTTTAAGTTGAGCATCACCACTTAATATATTATTCCCATCTTCCAATTGGAAAATATGAGTTTTCCTATGCCTACCATTAGCCAACAAGTGATAGTACTTGGTGTTTGAATCTCCCTCAAGTAAATGTTTAACCTTGGCTCTTTGGTACCATTTTAATTCCTCCTCACGAAGTAATTCTACCAGCCTTTCATTCAGTACATGCTTTAGATTCAGCTCTATTTCGTTTAGAGTACAGCATTCTGCCTTTTTGTCTAATTCATCTAGTTTATTTAATAGTGTTACTTTTTCCTTTTTATACGCTCCACTTACATCCTTTGCCCACCCTCTGAGGTATTGGCGTAGCCTCCTAATCTTAGCTTGCCACCTCTCAACAGGGAGTTCCAGGGACATCAACGCTCTGCCACATGTTACTTACTAGATCACAAAACCCATCTCTCAACAACCATCCCAATTCAAATTTAAATTGAGATTGATAAGTGGAGGATGAGCTATTCGAACAGCAAAGTAATGGTGTATGGTCAGATATCTCTCTAGAAAGGGTGTTTACTGTAGTACGTGGATATTTTGACTCAAAATCCGTACAGACTAATACCCTGTCTAGTTTTTCAAAGGTCTGATTTTGTAAGTGGTTCGCCCAAGTAAACTTTCTTCCTGATAATTCTATTTCTCTAAGGTTTAGAGAATCAATCACTGCATTGAACAAAAAAGGCCATCTATCATTGTAATTATTATTATTTTTTTCCTCAGGACTTCGAATAATGTTAAAATCACCACCTATCATGATAGGTAAAGTATCTTTAGAACATATCCGAACTACTTCCGAAAGAAAATTTGATTTGTGTTCCGTCTGGGCTGGGCCATACACTGAAATTAAGTTAAATCTGAAATCATCTTCCTTATTGCGAACTTTAAAACGAATAGAAAAATCTCCTTCTTCAATTTCACCAATATCATGTGTTACTAGATTAATTCCTAGAATCATGCCACCAGAACGGCCACGCGGGGCCATACAATGCCACAGGAAGTCCCTACCAGCACATATTTTATTTAAAATGTGTGGTGGAAAATCGGCTCTACCTGTCTCTGATATGGCAATGAAATCTAGGTTCTGCTCTTTTGATAGGTCAGATAAGAAAGTATATTTTTTTGGATCCGCAAACCCGTTACAATTCCAGAAAATTCCTTTCATCTTGACCGCTTTTTAGTTTTCTTCTTACTCCTAGAATGAGGCCTATTTTTGGATGATACGGGAGTCTGTAGACACAGCGGGTCGCAACCCCCGTCATCTAGGCCTTCAGATACTTCTGAACAAATAAGATTCAAAGCATCTATATCTATATTTTCTTCTAATGAGCAAACCGTGGAAGTGTCATCAGCTTTCGTTGCCTCATCTAATCTAATCCTTTCATCCATCCTATTATTTTCTGTATCTCTAAAAGATTTTAAATAATGAGAAATCTTTTGTTCATTATTATCAAGTAATATCCCTAAAGAATTAACAGTAGAAAGTAAAGCAGAATCATCAACAGAATTAAAAGTGTCTGGGATAGTTTTATTACCTTCACTTGGAGTGGTGTCCAAGTTCTTACGAGCTTTCAATTTGGATGCTTTTTCAATGGAATCCTGATCTGAAGTCCTCGCATTTCTTTTGCTGGACCTTATCGGAGACACTGTCCCACCCTTAAGCATAGTAGCCTTCCACTGGCCAGAACCATCTGCTGCTAAACCACACTGTGAGAGCACTGCCACTGGTTTTTTCGTTGCATGTACAGCTGGTGGTGCTGATTGGGTACCTTTTTCTATGGACTGATTGACCCCAGAACCATCACCCTTTGTCTCAGGTAGTTGGTCCTTAGGATCAGTCTCATCTACTGGACCCTTTTTTTTATCGTCCTCGTCCATTGGGTCACCTTTTTTCTCCCCCTCTGGATCCTCGTCTATGGTAGAGTCCATATCAATGACCTAGGGCTCACCATCAGACATCCCATCCTCCACACGGAATTGTAGCTCGTAAACATAGTCCCCAATCACTATATCCACAAAGTCAGGGATAAGGGTGGGGTCTAGCACGGCTACCTTCAACCTTGCCCGACCATATTTCTTAGTAAATTTTGTATCAACAGCACGGGAAACACCTAATATGGACCCAATCGCCCAAATGATAGGGAATTCCCGAAACTCTTTGGGTAAGCCACGAAATTGCACCCAAACCTTGTCAATTTCATACTTGTACACCTCATTCTCAACACCTTTCTCAAAGCGTATTTTTCCTTTGACAGACTTAGTGTTCATGGGACCCCAATTAACAACACAATCCAGCAGATCGGATGATGGGAAATTAGTGACAAAGGAATCAATGCCTTTCTCCTCAATTTCCCATTTGTGTTTACCCGGTACTAATTTGTCCAGTTCCACTGCCAACTGATCAGCAGTAAGGGCACCTTCCAAAACACGCACCACAGCTGATTTTTCTTCTAAATTTATCTTGGGGTTCTCATCCATTGGAATAAAATAAAAGCCTAAGCCCTCAACCGCATACCCACAAGGAATAGCAGTAGTATTCATTTTCTTCATATTCGGGCAGAGTTTTGTCATATGGTCGCCATAGCAAATTTCACAACACAGTGCAGCAGTGCATTCAGATATGGTATGGCCTTTGGTGTGGCAACGATAACAATATGGTTTACCCTTGCCTTTTGGTTTTCCTTGGTTGGAAAATTCTGGCGCATCATTAGTGGGGTTAGCACTTGGTGGAACAGTGCTCTGAGTACCTTCCAGTGTTGCTGATGTTGTTGCCGTCATAGTTGACGCATGTGCCAGCGATGCAGCCCCGAAGTTGGGTGCTTGAGCAGCACCTTGGGGCTGTCCCACTGTCGCCATTGCCTTCCCACGTCCCGCATCTCCTCCTTCATCTGCAGCGCCTTGGATGCCATCGGAAGCAGCAGCGATGGGCTGTCCTCCATGCAAGGTTGCGTGAGGTGCCATCGGCGCCCCCCCATGAGGGTTTGGAGGGGGAGCTTGGCCTCCCAACGCGCCTGGCGCCATGATGTGTTGCTGTGGAGGAGGCACCATGAGGTGCTGCTGTGGAGGTGGCGCAGCCGGCTGATGGTGATGACGCCGCCCAGTGTTCCATCCAGCACGTCCCCGTCTTCCATTGAAATCTTCCCCATATTGCCTTCCTCCACGGTACATTTGATCACCGTAGCCATAGCCACCTTGGCCACCGAAACCACGACCACGTCCTCGTGGGAAGAAGTGGTCGCGGCCGCGGCCACGGCCTCCATAGCCTGGTTCGAAGCCGCCTGGATGGAAGCCGGGATTGAACCCTGTCCCTCTGCCGCCACCACGTCCACCAAAAACTCCTCCGTCTCCCCGACCTTGCGCCGCCATTGCCCGGCCCTCCCTGACGACCTCGGCGAAAGAGCGTGGCGGCGGCTGCCTTGGGGATCGATGGGATCGGTGATGCGTGCCTGTGCGAGCAAAGAGGGCGCAGAGGCCTTTGGTGGGCCTAAAAAATTTACCTGGCCCAAGTCGAATACGATCTGGAATTGCAGTAACCAGCCGATCCACTCTCCTTGCCGTAACATGCGCTGCGGCAGCCGCATCGCACGCGACTTCTGCGGCTGCAACGCCACTTAGCGATGGAAAAGTAGGATCGGTCTCCTGGACACACGATCGTTCCAGCAACATTGAAAAATTTGAATTTTGAAAGTGCCCCACTTTTGAACAGACCGGAGAACTCACAGGTGACTGAGATCGATCAGGAATGCCACACACGACTGTGTTAGTCGGTAGTGATGACCCCATGATGAACTTGGATCTAGCCCCTCTATGTGAATTACCCAATTTACGGCTCGATTTACCACTCTGGTACGCAGCCATGGCAAGAGCATCTCCTAAAGTTCTAGATGGAGATATGCGTGGGGACGGTAGAGGACCTTGCCCTGGCGCACCATGAAGCTTTCTATCAACCATCGTGGAGATGATTTTTTTTGAGAGCCGAATGTCACACGATCTCGCATTGTTACCTGAATCCAATGCCTTTTCGGCAGTTACAAGTTGGTCGAGATTGAAACCTGCCTCCAGCGCCTCGCTGATGAACTCTTGGGTGGTCGGGCCATCGTCGTCGGAGTCGTCGGTGTCGGCGTCATCTTGTTGAGCCCAGAACTTGGACTGAATCGCTCCGTGAATCGGCTTTGGCTTCGCACCTGCGTCCACAACTAGTTGCACGAACCTGGACAGAGCCGCGCGTCCTTCCGAGCGCCGTCGATCTTCGTCGTCGTCCACCGCATCTCCCTCTTCATCCCGAGCCTCAGTGGACAGGTTTGTCGCTGGAGCGAAGACAAGACGACGGCCCCCTCGACCCTTGCCAGGCACAGGAAAACCACGTCGATGCTCGCCGTTGCCGCGGCGTCGTGGCCCAGCCTTTCGGGCGATGGCATCGCCGCCTCGGCGGCCCGCCGCGGCCGACGTGGCCGGGATGAGGCGGCAGCGGCGTCCTCCGCCCTCACGAGTCGCCTTGGCCCTCAGGATCTCTGAATAGGAAGCTGCTAGTTGCTTGCTTCAATTTTGAGACCTTTTTTTTAAATCACAAGCTATGTGCAGAACCTAGAGCTTTCACACAGAAATCGGATAACACTCTGCGAGATCCCCAAGCTAGTTTTGGCTGGTAACAACATGCTGGTGTTGTACCAATACCCAAGCAAAAATTCAGAGGGCATCACAATCTGTGGTGGTCAAAACAACTCAAAATTCATTGAAATTCTAGCATCGAAGTCTCAATTTCAATGCATATAAGACTTGTTACACCATGCTAACAGGATATAACTAAATTTGTTACCATGCTAACAAGATATAACTAAATTTGTTGACATAACTTTTACTCCCCCTAAATTTTGGGAATGACAGGTAATTTTGCGCAGAAAAATTATTTGATAATTTCAACCACTGCATCTTTCTATGCAGATCCACAAGGAAAAAAAGATGCTTCATGGAGACAGTACCATGCATAAATCGTTCCATGAACCTTGAAAGATGCAATATTTTTTTTAAAAGAATGTCTATGAATACATCTTTTATTTTCTAATTCAGGGAGCTTTATAGATATTAAACATGTTCATTTTACTGCCCCTACTGTTCTCCAACCCTGTGATTGAAAATTTAGTGGGCTCTGCAATTCTGCATTGACCTTCTAAAGAAGCAGATGGCATAGTGCTAGTGGGACACTGTTTTGACCTTCTAATCTAAGCTACAAATTAATAACAAAATCCTGATGGGATCAGCTCTCAACCTAATTTGCAGACCAGTCTCATCCAGAAATTCTCACCCTCAACAAGGATTCTACTTCGGCATGCCAATGAGAACAAAAGAAAAAAAAAGGACTGAATATACCAAAATCTGGATGAGCTCAGCTCTCGACCTGATTTGCAGACCATTTTCATCCAGTAATTCTAATTCTCACCCGCAACAAGGATTGTATTTCTGCATGTCCATGAGGACGAAAGGAAAACAACAAGACTGAATGTGTGTGAGCCATGCAAACACCAAAGGAGAGCAGGGGAGGCACTTTAGAGAGCAGATTAGGTTCTGCACACCAGGAAGGGAGGAGAAGAGATGGCATACCTCGTGGATGCTTGTCGTCAGGAAAAGGGCCAACCAATACCTGGCATTGCTTGAAGGTTCCCCACCCGCCGCCGGCGGCAGTAGAGGTCCAGCCGAAGGGCCAATGGGGTGACGACATCGACAATAGCGGTGCCGGTGGCCCAGTGCGCAGGCAACGGGGGCGCCAGTGGCGGCGGCGACTGGCGCGGGGGTTGAGCGAGATTGAAACATCAGCAAAGGAAGGGCCATGGGCACGGAATATGCGCCGCCGCCGGCAGCGGCAGCGCTGGCCAGCGTGACAGTCCACAGGGGCGACAAATTTCTTTCCTTGTGCAGGGCATCGAGTCGGAGGACGGTGAGGACGGAGTAGGAGAGTTTGGACCTGAACGATGACGACGACGGCATGCGGTGAGGACCTGCTCTTCGTGGGTTCCCTCGACGTGCTGCGTGTCTCCGTTTGCAGGTGGGCTCGATCGGTGGTGGGGCTCAGCAGCAGGGCTAGGAGGCGGGCAGCGCCGGCCACTGGAGGGTGACGCCGGGAGTAGCGAGGCATGGGAAGCGATGCCACAAAGGGAAGTGGAGGGCCCGATGGTGGTGAGGAGAGGACGGGGGCTGAGGGATGGGGGCGTGATTCACGTCGCGGTTTCCTACTGGGGACGATCGTGGGCAGACGTCAATCGCGGCATCACACGCGGCGTCAAGGCGATGGAGGCCCACCTGCCGACGCACATCGACTGGATGCCAGGCAGAGCAAATGGAAAGAGCTCGCAGGAGGCAGAACGAAACCACCGTCTAGCCAATTACCGCACCAAAGTAAATCTCAGACTCCTGTTCTTTTTATTTGTAGAGAAGAGATTAGTATATATGGATATAAAGATAAACATAAACATAAACGAAGAATCTATTTGCAAAATTCTCATCCTAAATGGACGGCTCAATCAAATGTTGTACGTGCCCTAATGACACTAGTACAGGATGGGGCTTTAGCCCCGGTGCACAAGCACCTTTAGTCCCGGTTCTGGAACCGGGACTAGGAATTCGGGACTAAAAGTCCCTATTTTTAGTCCCGGTTCCCCCCAACCGGGACTAAAGGTTGTTTATTCCGCAAAAAAAGATGCGGTGGTAGGATTCGAATTCAGACCATCCACTTTAGTCCTAGCTTGCACGCACCGACCATCTGAACCCCACCGCCAGCGCATGTGACATGCAAGAGATACACGCCCTTTTAGATTCACTCTGGAAGCACCTTTAGTCCGGTTTGAGACACAAACCGGGACTAAAGGTCCCTTTAGTCCGGTTCGTGTCCCAAACCGGGACTAAAGGGTCTACTTTTTAGTCCCGGTTGGTATTACCAACCGGGACTAAAGGTTAAGGACCTTTAGTCCATGTTGGTAATGCCAACCGGGGCTAAAGATTGACCTTTAGTCCCGGTTGGTATTACCAACCGGGATTAAAGAACTTTTAGTCCCGGGCGCCATTTTTTCGGGAGCTATTGCTCATTTTGTCCAAGTGACCAAAGGCCTGTTCGTAGTAGTGTGAATCGGAAAAAACCTAACACGAGTTGTGTCACCCGTGGGCTCTCCTTCATGTAATAATTGTTCGATCTATACATCGTGATAGATCCATTAAACAAATATATAGAGTTTCAGTTATCTGTTTTTTATTAAGAGCCATGTTGACTATCATTTAAAGATTCAAATTATAGAAAAAACATAAAGATTTATGACATCAAATAGGTATACTATGAAAATCTTACTATTACTAATTAGAGGCCCCAACGAAGGCTCTACGTTAATCCTCACCGAAAGCACTAAGAAAAAAATAAATGCCAGAAATTCTCACGTTAATCGAAAACATTTAACCATCAAATCGAAACACTCAACCATCCACAACCGTTGGATCTATTTTTTCCCTATAAAATTACCCACCTTTGCCACTATATATAAAAAAAAGTAGCCAAAAATCTAATTGCTCGGGAGAAAAACGCTTTCATTGTGCGGAAAAGGCTGTGCCTATCCACGTTCACATTTGGCTAATTAATAGAATATCTAAGATATTCACGATTTCTAATAATAAAAAATTAGATACAGCGGCCACATGTCGTTCAAGGTTTGTTAATAGAATATCTAAAACACTAAAAAACGTGATTCAGGATCCCCAAAAATCTCTAAGCTATTGCCACCAACGACCAGCCAAAAAAAAATCTATACTATATATCGATAACCATGTAAACCTTGGAACGTATGGTCCAATCCGGTCCAACAAATAAATATTAGCGGCCGGCGGCGAGCGGCGAGCTCCGGCCTCCGTCTCCGGCGAGAGAATCAGATGACATGGACCTCGACACTTCTCCCTTCAGCATCAGCATTCGGCCCCTCCTGGCTGCCCTTCTTGGCGAACCCAAAATCTGATCCCTTGCCGCCATCGAGCTCTAGTACACACTCTGACAAGAATCCCTCGGTGCTGAGGCCTGCAATCTCAAGTAAGCTAGCATCGCCGTGTCTTTTCACTCCAGTACTAGGTTGCTCGATCTAATATCTGTACTTCTCTCTGCTTTGTTAGTACGAGTAGTCGAATAGTAGATTGTAATTTGCATTTTCTTAAGTGATATCTACTTGAGGCATATATAGACCATATCTAAATATTGTAAGTCATTTCAAAAATCTTAGAGAGTCAAAACATCTTAAGTTTGATTGAAGTTATAGAAAAAATTGCCAAAATTTATGACATCAAATAGGTATATTGTAAAATATAATTAATGAAAAATCTAATACTTATTTGCTATCATAAATGTTATTATGTTGTTATAAAAATTCGGTCAAACTTGAGATGTTTTGGCTCTCTAAAATTTTTGGCATAACTTAAGAGAAATCATAGCAAACTTCTAATTTAGAATGAAAGAAATGTTTGTCAAAAATATCGTGCCTTCAGTACTAAATAATTTAGATACAACGGTAAACATAATATATCAATAAATATTAGAGGCAATCTACCAACACCAACAAATAAGATATACATGCCGGGCAGCCTGTATATACTCACTCTATTTCAAATTATAATTTATTTGACTTTTTTGACCAAATATTTGACCACTCATCTTATTCAAAATTTTTGTTTAAAATATCATTTATTTTGTTGTGACTTGCTTTATTAATAAAGTTCTTTAAGTATGACTTAAATTTGCATGTATTTGCATGTATTTTTCGAATAAGACGAGTTATCAAACTTTGGTCAGAAAAGTCAAACGAATTATAATTTGGAGCAAAAGTATCTGAAACAATTTTGGTTCCGCGTTGTACCTATTGTCCTCATGGCTTTGACTGACAGGGGATGAAATTGACGAACAACGCATCACAGTGCAACATTAAATTCAAAATACCAGGACTTTATTCCTCTATTTATATCATGTAGATGCATGTCATACTATTCAAAAAAATTGAGAAACTGATCACTCATTATGCATCTATACATGATAGTTCCAATCAGTTTAATTATTTATATCGGCATTCTTTTAACTTTTATGTTGGCGTTCTTATTCCAAAATTTTGTCAAATACAATGATAATCTAGCATATGAAATAAGCTACACACACAAGATGTAACTGAAAGGAGAGAGCAACAAAAGTGCTGACAAGGACCAAAGCATAATAATTTCACTATTACAAGGGCACAACATGATTTATCTACCAAGATGCCATAGCAACACGTCAAAGTGTAAAATGCTCCAATCTATTTGTATTTTTGTTTACATACAAAAACATTGAGGAAATAGAAGATCATATATAATCGTTGGACATAACTAATATTAGTGCTTTTATAGGTCGCGTGCTTCGTCAATGCAAAGGTCGGAAGTGATCTCAAGATTGTTTTATCAACTTGATGTAATTATCTTGAGTTTGAAATGCATCCTTTATAAAAAATGATATTAGTGCAGTGGAGTTTAGACAAAAAGATGCATCTATTCAAGTTAAATATAAAAAGATACCATAAATTTTGGAAAACAATTTCAGGTATGGATAAAAAAAGATAAATTCTCAATTATGCTATCTTAATTCTTTTCTAGGAGAACCAAGAACTTCTTCTAATATACTTTTTGTACATAGTTGAATACCAAAACAGCCGCTGCACACTCATATATGATATCCAACAGCACCCAAACTCAGACACAAGAAGGAGAAAATACAAGACATGAGCAAAGCATACTTATACTACAATAACAACATGATGCTTGCAGATGCATTGGAATTAATCGACAGGTCACAATCGCATAATTTTATTTTAATATTTATTGTGTTAAATAGTAAATTATTATGATTTGAAACAAGGGTAGAGCATGTGTCTTTCCTATAATTTATTTGTGTATTGAGAATAACTTGCCTGTTTCACATAAGATTCTCTTTCTGCAATCAAGTGCTAAACCACAATCAAGCTTCATGAAATATGCTAATAGCACAATCTTTAACTACGTATAAAAACAAATAAAGACCCGTGCATTGCACGGGTTGATGGACTAGTTGAAAAGAAAAACATAAATATCACCCATCGTATCTCACGTGGCAATATCTGAGTCCGAACCCCGGTGCCCCACAGCCACGCCGGCGATAGACATGGAGCTTCAATCAATCTAGAAAAGTCGACCTCTCCATCCTGTAGTGTGCTACATTGGGCTTCCCTCCCAGTCACGTATTGCCTGCGCTTCCCTCCCACCAGTCCGTTTTGGATAGCCTAGGTGAGCTTCTTTGTTTTGTTCTTTCGATTGCCTAATCGATTTCCTATTTGAGTTTGGGCGTACATGTTTCATATAAAAAACTAACCGAATCTAGAAGACATGGCAAGACCGGTGTCCTATCCTATGTCAACCCATCAGTGGAGTTGTACGTATCAACATGTTCACCTGCTCGGGTGGAGATCGGCGATATTTAGGGAATATCGCTGGCACGACTACTCGCTACTAAAATCGAAAGATGACACCTCCAGTGATCGGCACCGTAACCTCGCTACACTGCACCGAGCGGGACGACTACATCACCAGACACTGGCTCTGCCGCTACGTATGTTTCTGTGATGAACTCAATCCTTCCTACAAAGTCTCTTGCCTTGATTTTGTTCGTCAGTCATCTACGTACATGTCACTATTAGATCAGGATAAATACTAAAAATTCTCATGTTAATCAAAAATATCCGACCATCAAATAATCAAAAGGCTAGCCATCTATAACCATTAGATCTATTTTGTTTTTTAAAATTACCCACCTCTGTCATTATAGATAAAAAAAAAGTTCTAGACTCTTATTATTCAGCAGAAGAAAAATCATCAGCCGTGCGTGGAAAAACCTCGAGCGGTAAGTACCATAACGTTTATGGTCGTTAAATTATTAACAAAATATAAATCTAAATATATTAATATTATGTAGAAAATCTTAATCAACCACGTTCCATACGTTAAAGAGTACACAATATCGACAATCAGAATTAGTTAATGAATTATTACATGAGCTGGATCTTATTAATCAAGTCACTTGGCAACAAATTATTAAAATACCATCTTTTGGCAACGACGTTTACAGTTAGTTAATGGAATATCTGTATTCAAAAAACAAAATAAATATCACATTACCGACAATTACAATTAGTTAAATAAATATCGGTTGAGTCCTATTGGGACAAGGGTCCCGAAACGAGGGTTGAGAGGTGAAGGCTCCTTGGAAAAAAAGCCCGACGAAGGGGCGGCCGGGGACCTTCTCTCGCGAAGATCGGCTGGAGAAGGTCCCCGACGAAGGTCAGTCGGAGAAACGGCGAAGGCTGGCCGGGAACCTTCTCCTGGCAAGGGTCGACCAGAGAAGGTCTTACGACGAAGGCTGCTCAGAGACCTTCTCCCGGTGAAGGTTCATGGACGAAGGTTGAGGGTCGGCCGGAGAAGGTCTCCGGCGAAAGTTGGCCAGGGACCTTCTCCCGGTGAAGGTTCCTGGACGAAGGTCGAGGGTCTACTGGAGAAGGTCTACGGTGAAAGTTGGCCGGGGAACTTTTCTCGGCAAGGGTTCGCTGGAGAAGGTCCTGCAACGAAGCTTCAACCCGACGAGAGGGGAAAGAGCTTGGCGTAACAAAAGGGGGCACATTAGGGTTTGTATCTAAGTGAGAGAGAGCCCCTTTGCCCTCATGCTCTCAGCATTATATAGGCAATAGTAATTTACAGGCAGCCTCTTGGTGGGGGAGGAATTTATAAGGCACAACACTAACTCCTATTGGGCCTCTTTTAGGGGGGCTTGGCCCATATGAACATGGGCTCCCCAACAGTAGCCCCTCAACTACTAGGTAATGGCGGGTACAACATGACCTAGTGGTTGCTTTATAAAAAAAGAGGCACGATACAACTTGGAACCTAGTTGCGAGGACTGCCCTTCACAACCTATACATGCGCGCCTCACTAAAAACTCCATCCAAAAAACCCTGTGGGAAAAAAGGGCATGGAGAAAAGAGCACGCGCACGTCTCTAACCTATGCACGTTCTATTTTCAAAGGCATCAACCTCTGAATGCCTTGTTCTTCTGGATGTCTTCACCTTTAGGCTTCTGCTTCGGCTTCTATGACACGGTTCACTGTCTTTGCCTAGCACGTACGTTGTCGTCTTCGACGCGTTCCCATCGCGGAGGTCTTCCACTCTGAGCCTTCTCGGCGAGGGGATCTTCATCTCCGGGGCCTTCTCAGTGGGGAGGCCTTCATCTTTAAGCCTTCGTGTAATAGAACCACCTGAATTATTAGGCCCATGTACACCCGTCATCGCCCCAAAGGCCTCCGACGGCTATGCACGGGAACCCGATAACTCCGGTGGTCTGCCGGGTGTATTCGGGAACTCCAAATCACCCTCCATCCAGGATCAATACACGAGAAACCACAACATTACAACATTTGTTACAACATAAATATATCAGAGTGTGGAAGATTTAAAACAATAGTTTACAAAATATGATCAAAGATTTAATTGAAGAAACTTAACTTAGTGTACGAAAGAGGGAAAAGACTGTAGACCATATCATGTCGAGTCCACTGACACGACCTAGCTTACAACTCAAGTTAGTACCTGCAACAGGGGTTAACAAAACCCTGAGTACTTGAGGATACTCAACAAGTCTTACCCGACAGAGGGAGATAACAAGGACATGCCGGCTTATAGGGATTTCTGGGCCAGAAATCAGAGAGACATTTTGCGAAAAAGCTTACTAAATAATGAATCCTTAATTCATGGTTTTAGTTCACATATTAGCAAAGCTTACATTTGCACCTATTCTAAATCATATACTTTCTGAATTCAAGCCATCCCATAGTCATCATCTTATGTTCCATAATTTAACTACGATGTAGGGCGGCGAAACGAGTCTCCATAACCGAGGAGCAATGATGATTCGAACCGATTAATAACCCAGCTGGGGATTCCCAAACCACACGATATATGTAGGTTCGAGCCTTGCATATATCAACCTCTCTCCTGGATCCTCCAAATAGGACTGGGTTCACACCACCCGAGAGCACAGTACTCCACCGCCGTACCCCGCACCACGGGCGGATTCGTAGGGTGGGTATCATGATACTCCCACCATCTCTCCACTCCCAGTGCGTGAGTATCCATTCCCAAACCAGAATAGCCAGGGTACACAGGTTTACCGGAGTATGTGGCTAGTACTGCAAAGTCTCGCTCACATAACAAGCCTACTCGAATGGTCCTTAATCGATACAGACGGAACTAGCACGATCGAGGCAAAGACTATCGGCTTCCACCGTAGATATTTTCCATGTCCCACCCGTTCTCCAATTTACATTAATTCATTATCATCATCTACTCAGGACAAACTCCTGAGTAGCGAACCATTATGGAAAAGTAAATCATAATCCAACTCTTTTCTACCAAGCATGGCTAAGCATAACGATCTTTTCTTGACTAACAGGGGTCATCAATGGAGGTAATTAGAGTATCAAGGAAAGTAATGCATGAAGTATTTTGCAACCATACTCATACTCAACTAATGCATGAAATAATAAACAAGTGTGTAAATTTTCAAAAACACAAGGTAAGGAGGTTTATGCTCCGCGGCTTGCCTACGTTGCAGGGAAGGTTAGTTGTTACTCTTCACATTGACTTCTTTGGTGGATTCACCTCGTTGGGGTGGGAATACCATGAACCTTCTCTGAAATTTGACCATCATGATCCTTTGCTCTCACATGAACTACACGTAAATAAATGATGCATTCTAAGCATGATGATATGCATGACATGATGCATGATAATGCATGAATGAAAACATAATAGGATTAATTAACTTGAGTACAACCTTCCTTCATGGTAAAGTTGTATCAAGTCACTTAATGGGAATTAAACATTACATCCTCACTTTTAATTCTTTATTACATATAATGAGCACTAATATTATCTCCGCAAATCAACTCAAGCCATGGACCAGCAAAGTGTAGTGGTACATGGACTTCAATTAATCCTAAAATCACTCAACATTTTATTAGCAAACTAATTGAAGTAATTATTATTTATTAACCATTTTTACAGTCATTTAGTAAGCCCAAAATTATTCTCTAAAGTGAACTTGCTCCAAACAGGGCCAAAATTTTTATGAAGATAGGTTTTAGCATATAAATCTCAGCCCTAAATTTTTAGAATTTTTGGATTAATATTATGGCCTTTAAAAATCAAATACTACACATTTCATAATTAGAGGATGTAATTTGAAATCATACCAAAACTATCAAACATGGGCAACCAGTATTTTTCATGCAAAGCACTCATCATGTAGATCACAGAACAATTTTTTTATATTTTTACCACTCATAATTATTTAATTATGAATTATCAAAGAATCAGAAAAATTGTTATTGTCAAAATGGCCCGAGTCGGCCCAACACCGGTCTTGGGCCTGCCAGAGTACACCACCGGCGGCATCTTGACGAAGCTTCATAAATCGGGCGAGGCTTCGCCCAAGGCGGGGGCTATCACCGCGATCCCCTCGACGCGGCGGACCTAAAGGACTACTAGGTTGATCCAATTAATGGTCAAAGAAAGCACGCCAGCGACCATGGCGGCTCAACCATGCTGGCCATGGGGCGCGCCGATGTTCCCGCCGCTGCGGGCTACGGTTGGCGGCGATAGGAGTTCCGGGAGGTGGTGGAAGCTCACCGCAGCGTGGTGCTTGCGCTGGTTTGGCAGGAGATGAAGCGAAGCAAGGTGTTTGCTGCGGAGGCGGCGGAGGCGGCGTGAACCGGCGTCTCCGGCAGTGTTCCGACGTGTCCGAGCTTCGGCTGTGGAAAGGAAAAGGCCGATAGCCATCAGCAGAGCATGGCGAAACTAAGACAAGATAGAAGAAGGTATGGTCGGCTCTGAGTTGCGCTGACAAGGACGAAGCTCACGGCGGCAGTTGACTGCCGGCCGTGGAGAAGAAGATGATCCCGCCGGTGACTCAGGCGACGAGATAGGAAGTGATAATGGGCTCGATGGGTTCACAAAGGACTTACGTAGCAGTGGACGAGCATGTGTGCGTGATTATAGAATAGCGACCGTGAATTTCACCGTTGAACCGAGGCGGTTGGCGATGAGCAGAGGGGAGAAAAGAGGACGGTGCTCGCCGGTGCTTGGCCTTTAAAGGGTAGGGATGGTCCAATGAGGTGGCCTGGGCCTTCGCGGCATCGGACAAGTGGTCGGGCGTGCGGTTTCCCCAGCGAAAGTGCGGGATTGCCACGGCGGCCAACGATCGAGCGGCATGGGCAAAGGAGAAAACCAAATTCCCTCCCTCTAGCTACTATAGCAGTCCAGCACCTTTTCTTCTTTTCAAAATTACTCCCAAAATCATTTAGAAACTTGAAAATTTCCAAAATAAAAGTTGTTCAAAATAATGAAAACTACAACTTTGCTTTTGGGCTCATCCTCAAAATCCAAATACTTTTGAAAATAGAATTTTCTGTTTTGAATTAGGGTTTTAAAAATCCTTTTGCTGATTCAATCTTTAAGCAATTAATTAAAGGTTAAACACTGATCAAACAGCACAACCAATTGCATAGTTTCACAGTACAAACTTTATACCAATCAATGAAACAAAGTTTAGCCAATTTTTATTTATAGAAATTCATTTAATTAATTCCCCAAAATTGACCTTGATTACTGTTTTCCAAGACGACCAAAAATGGCTAAGTGTGGAATCCAGTTTTGAATTTAGTTTTGGAGATCAAATTTAAGCATGGTTGTCTTGAAAATACACACAAGTTTTTACTCCATATTGAAGCATACACATTGCACTTCAAAGGTTATTTTATCAAAATTTAATTTGTTTATTGCATTTCCATTTCATAAAATCACAGATCACCTTAATTGATAATGTTGATAACATTTCAAAAGATAGCATTTCATGAAATGAACGTGGCATATGCGACATGGATATGCTTATACTGAAACTTGAAATGCATTAATGCCTTAATGCTTGATGCTTATTGGATGATAATGACATGATCAAATTATTAATTAAATCATAACACTGGGTGTTACTGACCCTCCCCTTACAAAAAAAAAATCTCGAGATTTCGAGACAGGCTAAACTGTGGGGTTTAGTAATGAAAAAGAAAACATGTCAAGCACTTCTTCCTTCTTCACAAGATAGTAGGGGGTGGTTTCTAATTCAGGCTCACAACCAAGATTACCAAGTAGTTGTGTTCTCTTTAGGTTTGGTAGGGTGTCGAAACGAAGAGACACCCCTTTACAAGGCTTTGATGAATCATGACCATTGATCTCGGTTTAGTGAGCGCTCGGCAGTATTTTCTTATGGGCACACTCCACAGGAGACTCTGGGTTTAAATACCTAGCAGTATTTTTCGTTATGATGGTGTTCCACAGGAGACACCAAGTTTTGACATTATTCGAAGATCGTTTGATCATTACTCATCATAGGTTCGACGAAAGTTTTCTATTCGGGATGTACCAGAGAGAGGCTAACAATCATGGCTATGGTGGTTTAGGCACACTAACTATGATAATAGTGGGCATCCTGGTAGATTCTCGTGGGGTTGTGGCCACAGAAGATCCCCGGTTCCAACACGGCACCATAGTCATGGGTCGAGGCACCACCATAGAGCACATTCGCATTAATCTCTCATATACAACCCGATGGATTTGCAAAAATTTGAAAGAGAGCATGTGTCAAGGTAGGAGAATTAAGGAATGACACCTGTAGTGGCAAATGATACTGAAGGTTATAATTTTAAAGAAGTTTGCAACCTAGATGATAGTAGGATTATTTGGTATGGCTAATGAAAGAGATGATACATCTCAATTTGACTTCGGTAAGGGAGGTATTTTGAGTTTAGTTCATGTCATGATGTATGCTCGTCCTATATGTCTTCACCACGTTAGTTAGTATATAGGGCACTTATTTAACATTATCTTCTTTGTGCTAGATTGAGTATTGCAGGCACTCGATAGAGCATTGTTGGTGAAGTTGACTCCTTACTGGGCTTCTAGGAAAAGAGCTAAAGACTTTCCAATGCCTTCATCTGGAGTTACTAGTGATCTTCAAAAACCTTCCAGCAAGCATAAGGAAAGATAGAAGATCCTTTTTAATTTGTTAGTTTCAAAAACTTTTAGGTTGCAAAATCATTTTGAAGTTTTTAAAAGTAATGCTGTAGTTGATCTCCTATATTGCTCTGATACTAGCTGTAACAAAACCGTCCGAATTATTGGGCCCACGTACACCTGTCATCACCCCAAAGGCCTCCGACCGCTATGCACGGGAACCCGATAACTCCGGTGGTCTGCCGGGTGTATTCGGGAACTCCAAATCACCCTCCATCCAGGATCAATACACAAGAAACCACAACATTACAACATTTGTTACAACATAAATATATCAGAGTGTGGAAGATTTAAAACAATAGTTTACAAAATATGATCAAAGATTTGATTGAAGAAAGTTAACTTAGTGTACGGAAGAGGGAAAAGACTGTAGACCAGATCATATCGGGCCCACTGACATGACCTGGCTCTGCCAGTCAAGTTAGTACCTGCAACAGGGGTTAACAAAACCCTGAGTACTTGAGGATACTCAACAAGTCTTACCCGACAGAGGGAGATAACAAGGACATGCTGGCTTATAGGGATTTCTGGGCCAGAAACCAGAGAGACATTTTGCAAAAAAGCTTACTAAATAATGAATTCTTAATTCATGGTTTTAGTTCAAGTATTAGCAAGGCTTACATTGCACCTATTCTAAATCATATACTTTCTGAATTCAAGCCATCCCATAGTCATCATCTTATGTTCCATAATTTAACTATGATGTAGGGCAGCGGAACGAGTCTCCATAACTGAGGAGCAACAACGATTCGAACCGATTAATAACCCAGCTGGGGATTCCCAAACCGCACGATATATGTAGGTTCGAGCCTTGCATATATCAACCTCTCTCCTGGATCCTCAGAATAGGACTGGGTTCACGCCACCCGAGAGCACAGTACTCCACCACCGTACCCCGCACCACGGGCGGATTCGTAGGGTGGGTATCACGATACTCCCGCCATCTCTCCACTCTCAGTCCGTGAGTGTCCATTTCCAAACCAGAATAGCCAGGGTACACAGGCTTACTGGAGTATGTGGCCAGTACTGCAAAGTCTCGCACACATAACAAGCCTACTCGAACTGTCCTCAATCGACACAGACGGGACTAGCACGATCAGGCAACCCTGTCGGCTTCCACTAGAGACATTTTCCATGTCCCGTCCGGTCTCCAATTTACTCTAATTCATTATCATGATTTGCTTAGGACAAACTCCTGAGTAGCGAACCGTTATGGAAAAGTAAATCATAGTCCAACTCTTTTCTACTAAGCATGTCTAAGCATAACTATCTTTTCTTGACAAATAGGGTGATCAAGGGAGGGTAATCGGAGTATCAAGGAATGTAATGCATCACGTGTTTTGCAACCATACTTATCCTCAACTAATGCATGAAATAATAAACAAGTGTGTAAATTTTCAAAAACACAAGGTAAGGGGGTTTATGCTCTGGGGCTTGCCTACGTTGCAGGGAAGGTTAGTTTTTACTCTTGACATTGACTTCTTTGGTGGATTCACCTCGTTGGTGTGGGAATACCACGAACCTTCTCTAAAACTTGACCATCATGATCCTTTGCTCTCACGTGAACTACACGTAAATAAATGATACATTCTAAGCATGATGATATGCATGACATGATGCATGATAATGCATGAATGAAAACATAATAGGATTAATTAACTTGAGTACAACCTTCCTTCACGGTAAAGTTGTATCAAGTCACTTAATGCGAATTAAACATTACATCCTCACTTTTAATTCTTTATTACATATAATGAGCACTAATATTATCACCGCAAATCAACTCAAGCCATGGACCAGCAAAGTGCAGTGGTACATGGACTTCAATTAATCCTATAATCACTCAACATTTTATTAGCGAACTAATTGAAATAATTAGTTATTTGTTAACCATTCTTACTTCAATTAGTAAGCCCAAAATTATTCTCTAAAGTGAACTTTCTCCAAACAGAGCCAAAATTTTTGTGAAGATAGGTTTTAGCATATAAATCTTAACCCTAAATTTTTAGAATTTTTGGATTAATATTATTGCCTATAAAAAAATCAAATACTACACATTTCATAATTAGAGGATGTAATTTTAAATCATACCAAACTATCAAACATGGGCAACCATTATTTTTCATGTGAAGTACTCATCATGTAGATCACAGAATAATTTTGGTTATATTTTTACCACTCATAATTATTTAATTATGAATTAGCAAAGAATTAGAAAAATCATTTTTTTTAAAAAAAAACAGAAAATTGGAAAAGTCCTAAATGGACTTGGTCTCTTCGGTATTGGGCCGTCAACCTCGGCCCAAAATGGCCCAAGTCAGCCCAACACCGGTCTTGGGCCTGCCAGAGTACACCACCAATGGCCTGCCGATGAAGCTCGCCGCCGGCGAGGCTCGCCGCGGCGGCAGGGCTATCACCGCGATCCCCTCGACGTGGTGGGCCCAATGGACTACTAGGTTGGTCCAATTAACGGCCGGAGAAAGCACACCGGTGACCATGGTGGCTCAACTGTGCCGGCCATGGTGGCATGCCGATGTTCCCGCCGCTGCGGGCTGCGATTGGCAACGACAGGAGTTCGGGGAGGTGGAGAAAGCTCACCGCAGCGTGGTGCTTGTGTTGGTTTTGCAGGAGATGAAGCGGAGCAGGGCGTTTGTGGCGGAGACTGCTGCGGCGGCGTGAACCGGGGTCTCCGGCGGTGTTCCGACGTGTCCGAGCTTCGGCTGTGGAAAGGGAAAGGCCGATAGCCATCAGCGGGGCATGGTGAAACTAAGACAAGATAGAAGAAGGTATGATTGGCTCTGAGTTGCGCTGACAAGGTCGAAGCCCACGACGGCAGCCGACTGCCGGCCGTGGAGAAGAAGATGATCATGCCGGCGACTCCGGCGATGATAGGAAGTGATAACGGGCTCGATGGGTTCGCAAAGGACTTGCGGAGCTGTGGATGAGCATGTGTGTGATTATAAAATGGTGAGCGCGAATTTCACCGTTGAACCGAGGCGGTTGGCGATGAGCAGAGGGGAGAAAAGAGGACGGTGCTCGCCGGTGCTTGGCCTTTAAAGGGTAGGGATGGTCCAATGAGGTGGCCCGGGCCGACATCGGACAGTGGTCGGGCGCCGCGGTTTCCCCAGCGAAGGTGCGGGAATGCCGCGGCGGCCAGCGACCGAAGCGGCATGGGCGAAGGAGAAAACCAAATTCCCTCCCTCGGGTTACTGTAGCAGACCAGCATCTTTTCTTCTTTTCAAAATTACTCCCAAAATTGTTTAGAAACCTGAAAAATTCTAAAATAAAAGTTGTGCAAAGTAATAAAACTACAACTTTGCTTTTGGGCTCATCCCCAAAATCTAAATATTTTTGAAAATAGAATTTTTAGTTTTGAATTAGGGTTTTAAAAAATCCATTTGCTGATTCAATATTTAAGCAATTAATTAAAGGTTAAACACTGATCAAACAGCACAACCAATTGCATAGTTTCACAGTACAAACTTTATACCAATCAATAAAACAAAGTTTAGCCAATTTTTATTTATAGAAATTCATTTAATTAATTCCCCAAAATTGAACTTGATTACTATTTTCCAAGACAGCAAAAAATGGCTAAGTGTGGAATCCAGTTTTGAATTCAGTTTTGGAGATCAAATTTAAGCATGGTTGTCTTGAAAATACACACAAGTTTTTACTCCATAGTGAGGCATGCACATTGCACTTCAAAGGCTATTTTATCAGAATTTAATTTGTTTACTGCATTTCCATTTCATAAAATCACAGACCACCTTAATTGATAATGTTGATAACATTTCAAAAGATAGCATTTCATGAAATGAACATGGCATATGCAACATGGATATGCTTATACTGAAACTTGAAATGCATTAATGCCTTAATGCTTGATGCTTATTGGATGATAATGACATGATCAAATTATTAATTAAATCATAACACCTAGGGTGTTATAGCCCTCCCCCTTACAAAAAATCTCGTCCCGAAATTCGAGACGGGCTAAACCATGGGGTTTAGGGTTTGGGGTTTGGGGTTTGGGGTTTAGGGTCTTCTTCCTTCTTCACAAGGTAGCGGGGGTGGTTTCTAGTTCAAGCTCACAACCAAGATTACCAAGTGGTTGTATTCTCTTTAGGTTTGGTAGGGTGTCGAAAGGAAGAGACACCCCATTACAAGGCTTTGATGAATCATGACCATTGATCTCGGTTTAGCGAGCGCTCGCTAGTATTTCCTTATGGGCACACTCCACAGGAGACTTTGGGTTTAAATACCCAGCATTATTTTTCCTTATGATGGTGTTCCACAGGAGACCCCAAGTTTCGACGCTATTCTAAGATTGTTTGATCATTACTCATCATAGGTTCAACGAAAGTTTTCTATTCGGGATGTACCAGAGAGAGGCTAACAATCATGGCTACGGTGGTATAGGCACATCGACTATGATACCAGTGGGCATCCTGGTAGATTCTCGTGGGGTTGTGGCCACAGAAGATCCCTGGTTCCAACACGGCACCATAGTCACGGGTCGAGGCACCACCATAGAGCACATTCGTGTTAATCTCTCATATACAACCCGATGGATTTCCAAAAATTCGAAAGAGAGCATGTGTCAAGGTAGGAGAAATAAGGAATGACACCTGCAGTGGCAAGTGATACTGAAGGTTACAATTTTAAAGAAGTTTGAAACCTAGATGATAGTAGGATTATTTGGTATGGCTAGCATGAAAGGGATGATACATCTCAATTTGACTTCGGTAAGGGAGGTATTTTGAGTTTAGTTCATGCTATATGTCTTCACCACGTTAGTTAGTACATTGGGCACTTATCTAACATTATCTTCTTTGCCCTAGACTGAGTGTTGCAGGTACTCGATAGAGCATTGTCGGTGAAGTTGACTCCTTACTTGGCTTCTGGGAAAAGAGCTAAATACTTTCCAATGCCTTCATCTGGAGTTGCCAGTGATCTTCAAAAACCTTCCAGCAAGCATAAGGAAAGATAGAAGATCCTTTTTAATTTGTTACTTGCAAAAACTTTTAGGTTGCAAAATTATTTTGAAGTTTTCAAAAGTAATGCTATAGTTGATCTCCTATATTGCTCTAATACCAACTGTAACAGAACCGCCTGAATTATTGGGACCACGTACACCCGTCATCACCCCAAAGACCTCCGATGGCTATGCACGGGAATCCGATAACTCTGGTGGTCTGCTGGGTGTATTCGGGAACTCTGTATCACCCTCCATCCAGGATCAATATAGGAGAAACCACAACATTACAACATTTGTTACAATAGAAATATATCAAAGTGCAAAGATTTAAAACAATAGTTTACAAAATATGATCAGAGATTTGATTGAAGAAACTTAACTTAGTGTACGGAAGAGGGAAAAGACTATAGATCGTATCATGTCGAGCCCGCTGACATGACCTGGCTCTACAACTCAAGTTAGTACCTGCAACAAGGGTTAACAAAACCCTGAGTACTTGAGGGTACTCAACAAGTCTTACCCGACAGAGGGAGATAACAAGAACATGCTGGCTTATAGGGATTTATGGGCCAGAAACTAGAGGGACATTTTGCGAAAATGCTTACTAAATAATGAATCCTTAATTCATGGTTTTAGTTCAGGTATTAGCAAAGCTTACATTTGCACCTATTCTAAATCATATACTTTATGAATTCAAGCCATCCCATAGTCATCATCTTATGTTCCATAATTTAACTACGATGTAGGGCAGCGGAACGAGTCTCCATAACCGAGGAGCAATGACGATTCAAACCAATTAATAACCCAGCTGGGGATTCCCAAGCCACAAGATATATGTAGGTATGAGCCGTGCATATATCAACCTCT
This sequence comes from Chrysopogon serrulatus, assembly GCA_015844335.1. Lineage (NCBI taxonomy): Eukaryota > Viridiplantae > Streptophyta > Magnoliopsida > Poales > Poaceae > Chrysopogon > Chrysopogon serrulatus. The sequence goes on along the minus strand of JADLZL010006901.1, from coordinate 250,811 downwards.
CTCCTGGATCCTCTGAATAGGAACGGGTTCACGCCACCCGAGAGCACAGTACTCCACCGCCGTACCCCGCTCGACGGGCGGATTTGTTGGGTGGGTATCATGATACTCCCGCCATCTCTCCACTCCCAGTGCATGAGTGTCCATTTCCAAACCAGAATAGCCAGGGTACACAGGCTTACCGGAGTATATGGCCAGTACTGTAAAGTCTCGCTCACATAACAAGCCTACTCGAGCGGTCCTTAATCGACACAGACGGGACTAGCACGATCAGGCAACCCTGTCGGCTTCCACCAGAGACATTTTCGATGTCCCGCCCGGTCTCCAATTTACTTCAATTCATTATCATCATCTACTCAGGCCAAACTCCTGAGTCACGAACCATTATGAAAAAGTAAATCATAATCCAACTCTTTTCTACTAAGCATGGCTAAGCATAACTATCTTTTCTTGACTTACAGGGTCATCAAGGGAAGGTAATCAGAGTATCAAGGAAAGTAATGCATGAAGTGTTTTGCAACCATACTCATTCTCAACTAATGCATGAAATAATAAACAAGTGTGTAAATTTTCAAAAACACAAGGTAAGGAGGTTTATGCTCTGGGGCTTGCCTGTGTTGCAGGGAAGGTTAGTTGTCACTCTTCACATTGACTTCTTTGGTGGATTCACCTCGTTGGGGTGGGAATACCACAAACCTTCTCTGAAACTTGACCATCATGATACTTTGCTCTCACGTGAACTACACGTAAATAAATGATGTATTCTAAGCGTAATGATATTCATGACATGATGTATGATAATGCATGAATAAAAACATAACAGGATTAATTAACTTGAGTACAACCTTCCTTCACGGTAAAGTTGTATCAAGTCACTTAATGGGAATTAAACATTACATCCTCACTTTTAATTCTTTATTACATATAATGAGCACTAATATTATCACCGCAAATCAACTCAAGCCATGGACCAGCAAAGTGCAGTGGTACATGGACTTCAATTAATCCTAAAATCACTCAACATTTTATTAGCAAACTAATTGAAGTAATTAGTTATTTATTAACCATTCTTGCAGTCATTTAGTAAGCCCAAAATTATTCTCTAAGTGAACTTGCTCTAAACAAAGCCAAAATTTTTGTGAAGATAGGTTTTAGCATATAAATCTTAACCCTAAATTTTTAGAATTTTTGGATTAATATTATGGCCTATAAAAATCAAATACTACATATTTCATAATTAGAGGATGTAATTTTAAATCATACCAAAACTATCAAACATGGGCAACCAGTACTTTTCATGTGAAGTACTCATCATGTAGATCACAGAACAATTTTTGTTATATTTTTACCACTCACAATTATTTAATTATGAATTAGCAAAGAATCAGAAAAATTGTTATTTTTCTGAAAAACAGAAAAAAGGAAAAGTCCTAAACGGACTTGGCTCGCCGGTATTTGGGCCGTAGGCCTCGGCCCAAAATGGCCCGAGTCGGCCCAACAGCGGTCTTGGGCCTGCCAAAGTACACCACCGGGCGGCCGCCGGCGAAGCTCACCGCCGGCGAGGCTCGCCGCGGCGGCAGGGCTATCAACGCGATCCCCTCGACGTGGCGGACCCAAAGGACAACTAGGTTGGTCCGATTAACGGCCGGAGAAAGCACACCGGCGACCATGGCAGCTCAACCGTGCCGGCCATGGTGGCGCGTCGACGTTCCCGCCGCTGCGGGCTGCGATTGGCGGCGATAGGAGTTCGGGGAGGTGGAGGAAGCTCACCGCAGCGCGGTGCTTGCGCTGGTTTGGCCGGAGATGAAGTGGAGCAGGGCGTTTACGGTGGAGGCGGCTGCGGCGGCGTGAACCGGCGTCTCCGGCGGTGTTTCGATGTGTCCGAGCTTGGGCCGTGGAAAGGGAAGAGCCGATAGCCATCAGTGGAGCATGGCGAAACTAAGACAAGAAAGAAGAAGGTATGATCGGCTCTGAGTTGCGCTGACCAGGACGAAGGTCACGGCGGCAGTCGACTGCCGGCCGTGGAGAAGAAGATGATCGCGCCGGCAACTCCGGCGACGATAGGAAGTGATAACGGGCTCGATGGGTTCACAAAGGACTTGCGGAGCAGTGGACGAGCGTGTGTGCATGATTATAGAATGGCGAGCGCGAATTTCACCATTGAACCTAGGAGGTTGGCGATGCGCAGAGGGGAGAAAAGAGGACGGTGCTCGCCGGTGCTTGGCCTTTAAAGGGTAGGGATGGTCCGATGAGGTGGCCTGGGTCTTCGCGATGTCGGACAGGTGGTCGGGCGTGCGGTTTCCTCAGCAAAGGTGCGGGAATGCCACGGCGGCCAGGACCGAGTGGCATGGGTTTGGGGGTATAACTCCCGGGTACCCACAAGATGATACATGGGCCAGACCATCAGCGGTCCAGCCCATGAGATATGACTCATGTTATAATCTAAATTAGTACCACTTTGGATACTTTACTTGTAACCCTGCCCCTCCAGAGCATATAAGGAGGGACAGGGATGCCCCCATAATCAACACGAATACAATACAGAATACAAGATATACGGTATTACGTCCCACTGATGGCCGGAACCTGTATAAATCTTGTGTCACTGTGCTTGTGATTGGGGTACCGTCGCGTTCTTGATCTCGCGCACCCCACCACCATCATCTAATCTACTACCTCGGGTGACCCCTTGGTAGGCTGCCGACCAGATATCGTCGACAGCTGGCGCGCCAGGTAGGGGTGTGCTCCCGATCCGTCGCTGAGCGAGATGGCAATTTCTATCAATATATCTATATTCAACCGGGTGAGTCGTTCTTCACAAAAGAATTAGATTGATTTGGTTTTGCGGTTACTAATCATGAATTGGTTTGTTGTTTTCAATCTGTACGAAACTCTTCTGCGGCCGAGGCTACCGTCTCCAATCACCGCTGGTCGGCACCACGCACGATCATGTCCAGGCCACCACTGCTGGGCTCCTCATCGTCAACGTGCAAGGGGGCTACGAGCCGATCTGCTACTGCCGCCGAACCTAACTCGGCGCTGCCTCCGCTGCATCTGATTCAGTGTTATTTTTCATCTACAGTAGAAAGGGTTTATCCATCCATCGACCGAGAATTAGAGACAGCTGATTATGTACTGCTGTATGTCCAACCTGGGCAGCACATCACATCCGACCAATTCGGATCGACACATGCAGTGTCCAGCTCTCCGACGTCGGCACATCTCCATCCGCGTCGTTGACTGATCGGCACGTCTCCACGTCCTTGATTCGGCACACCTCTGAGTCCAAATCCGGACACCACACCAACATCACCCAGAAGGAGCTCTAGTGGTCGCTAGCCGCAACATGCATCAGCGCCGATTTTCGAGATCCAATCAAGGTCATGTTGATCGACTACATGCAGATGCAATCTGATCTTTGGATTGGAATACCACTTTTTGCGGTTGCTATACATGCACATGTCCAAGTTTGCAGCAGTGCAGCACCACGTCTTCCGACTCCAAACCGGCCGGGATAATTCGGGATCACGGCAACGCCAGGCAGTGTCCTATCGTCGTGCAACGTTTTCTCCAATCAACAAGCAAGCAAGGCCGAGATCCAATCTACAAAGCCATGCAAAATACGCAATATATACCTGCAATAGCCAGACTCCCGACGGATCACTTGCCAACAAGAAAATAATACGACCTACAGGAAATGCAAGTTAATTAAGTCATGCTTGCGTGCACGTACACGTACGGATTGGATTTCCGCAGATCGATCGATCGACACTCAGCTCCGACAGGAGTTCGACTCCGATCCCATCCGCCAAGTTCGACTTGGCCCTTGCCGAATTTGTTCCATCGGGTCCGACTCCGACCTATAGCTTCTCCACACAATGCGTCGACTTCTCTGCTCAACTCGCCGATCCGTCCACTTGATCGTGACTTCTCCGCTCGACTCACCGGTCTCTCCACTCGGCTGCCGACTCCTCTACTCGATGCTGGGATTCTCTGCTCGGATATGGCAACGCATCGATTTCTCCGCTCGGTCGCCGGTTTCTCCATGTGACACGCCGATTTCCCCGCGCGACGCGCCGACCTATCCGCTCGGCCGCCGATTTCTCCACGCGACGTGTTCCTCAGCTGGATATGTTGACTACTTCACTTGACCACAACAATGACTCGTCTCCACTGACAAGCTAAGTCATGTTTTTAATATATTTTCTAAATATTCTCTGATCTCCATATACATACATATATGCTTCTCCAACTGTTGATTCTCTATGTCAATGCGTCTATACAATGATTTTTATCCGCCAACCAGTTGCCGGCTACACTTTTATTTGAGTTATCCAGAGACGACCCTGTCCTCCACTTAATCCTACACTTGCATGCGGCTTCGCGCTCTGCGTTATGGTACGGTCAGCAGCGGTTCCTTAGTGATCTTTGTGCTTCCTACGCGTACACGGGGCCCTGTCCTCCACGCTATAGGGTATGAGGTAGCTGCGGCTGGGTAACAAGATACAAAGCTACGCTGCAGGGCACCACTTATGTTTTCGCCATTCGGGTTGCCGACCGGCCATGTTCTGATTTGCGTTGTCCAGAGACGGCCCTGTTCCTGACTTAATCCCAAAGACGTGCATGCAGCTCCGCGCTCTGCGTTAAGGGCCGGTTAGACAGCGACTCTTCGGTGATGCCTGTATCCCTACGCGTACATACAGTTTCCACGCTAAGCGCTATGGGCTACGGGCTAGTCGGAGCTAGTAATAATGCCATAATGAACAAACTGGTCGTACTCTATTTATATCAACAATTTTTCGCCGAAAACGAATATAATATCGCCAATATAATCAATGCTGATTCACACCAAATTTTATCTTTATTTTTACATCATGTACTATGGACTCTCCATACTTGTATTGCAGGGGCTTGGTTCAGTCACCGAGCTTATTCTCTACGCTCGGGGACTGGATCAGTCCAGAAGGACATGAGGATTATCGTCAACCCGATGGTTGCACCACCCTGGCGCTCGGATTTCACCTCCGACCAGCTCGTTGGACCCTTCGCCACTCGAGTTTCATCGCCGACCAGCTATGCCACTCCTCACTGGGTCACCGCTTGCCGCTTGTCACCACCCATCGCCGCTCGCCGATCGTCTCCGCTTGGAGCTTATCGCCGCTCGGCGCTCATCGCTACTCGCCACTCGCCGCCTGGGTTTCATCCCCGACCAGCTGCTCGGACTACTTGCCGTTCGTCTCCATTCGGCTTGTTGCCACTCACCATTCATTTTCGCTCGGCGCCCATCGTTACTTGCCACTCGCCGCCTGAGTTTCATCGCCGACCAGTTGCTCGGACTACTCGCTGTTCATCTCCGTTCGGCGTGTCGCCACTCGCCATTCGTTTCCGCTCGGCGCTCATCGCCAATCGCCGCTCGCCGCTTGGGTTTCATCACCGACCAGCTGCTCGGACTCTCGCTGTTCGCCTCCGGCTTGTCGCCACTCGCCATTCGTCTCCGCTCGGCGCTCATCGCCAATTGCCGCTCGCTGCTAATTCCCTCGATGTCCGTCGTCATTCATCGCTCATTTGCTGATCGCCGCTCGCCGTTCATCGCCGTTCGACATTTAGATTCTATGTGCTAGTGTCACTAGCTACGCTGGTGTGCTATCAGGTTACTCAATGCTGTTCGGTTCAGGGTGCTGATCCTGGTACTGATCCTGGGCAGCGTGTCGGGGGCCTTGATACGTACATGACAGCTAAGCTGGGGACTGACCGTGTATTCGCCTGGATATTGAAATCTTCTATTCTTTGACCCTGCTGCAAGATGCTTCGCAATCTTCTAGCAGGCTCGGGGACTACGGGTATACATGTCACCTTACGGTGACTTGACGGGTATATACGTCTCTAGACATGGAGAAATCTCAAATTTAATTTTTGAGCCCCTTGCATCCTTTGAGCAAGCCATGCCTGAATAAGCTCGACTTCATCGCCGACCAGCTTGCTTGACTTCATCGCCGACCAGCTTGCTTGACTTCATTGCCGATCAGCGTACTCAACTTCAATGCCGACCAGTGCGCACGACTTTATCGTCGACCAGCGCGTCCAGACTTCATTGCCGATCAGTTAAACTGGTCGGTTTCTTAGTTTCAACCGCTCGGCTTTAGGTTCAACTGCTCGGACTGATTCAGGATGGCGTTGCTCAATGGATACAAGGCGCTCGGAGACTAGCTGTGGGGGTATAACCCTCGGGTACCCACAAGATGATACATGGACCATACCATCAGCGGTCCGGCCCATGAGATATGACTCATGTTGTAATCTAAATTAGTACCACTTTGGATACTTTACTTGTAACCCTGCCCCTCCAGAGTATATAAGGAGGGACAGAGATGCCCCCGTAATCAACGCGAATACAATACAGAACATAGGATGTATGGTATTACGTCATATTGACGGCCGGAACCTGTATAAATCTTGTGTCACTGTGCTTGTGTTTGGGTTACCGTCTAGTTCTTGATCTCGCGCACCCCACCACCATCATCTAATCTACTACCTCGGGTGACCGCTTGGTAGGCTGCCGACCCGATATATAAATCGACAATGGGCGAGGAGAAAACCAAATTCCCTCCCTCGGGTTACTGTAGCAGACCGGACCTTTTCTTATTTTCAAAATTACTCCCAAAATCATTTAGAAACTTGAAAAATTTCCTAAAATAAAAGTTGTTCAAAATAATGAAAACTACAACTTTGCTTTGGGCTCATCCCCAAAATCCAAATATTTTTAAAAATAGAATTTTCAGTTTTGAATTAGGGTTTTAAAAATCCTTTTGCTGATTCAATTTTTAAGCAATTAATTAAAGGTTAAACACTGATCAAACAAAGACAACCAATTGCATAGTTTCAAAGTACAAACTTTATACCAATCAATGAAACAAAGTTTAGCCAATTTTTATTTATAGAAATTCATTTAATTAATTCCCCAAAATAATGGCTAAGTGTGGAATCCATTTTTGAATTCAGTTTTGGAGATCAAATTTAAGCATGGTTGTCTTGAAAATACACAAAACTTTTTACTCCATATTGAAGCATACACATTGCACTTCAAAGGTTATTTTATCAGAATTTAATTTGTTTACTGCATTTTCATTTCATAAAATCATAGATCACTTTAGTTGATAATGTTGATAACATTTCAAAAGATAGCATTTCATGAAATGAAAATGGCATATGCAACATGGATATGCTTATATTTGAAACTTGAAATGCATTAATGCCTTAATGCTTGATGCTTATTGGATGATAATGACATGATCAAATTATTAATTAAATCATAACACCTGGGGTGTTACACTTCGTCTTCAGTATCTTCTCCCGAGCGTCGGGCAAAAGCTTCAGATTCTGGAGTTGTTGGTCCTTCGGTATAATCCCCTAGCCCCTCTTGGTCGGTGCTCATGACCAAATCCTCCATCTTCCTTGGTGTAGTCGATGTAGTCATAGTAGTAGAAGTAGATGTTCGGACTAAAGTTGCCGATGAGCCTCTCAAGTTGAAGTGGTTGATGAAGGTGTGGTAGACCTTTTGTTGTAGCCCCTTGAGCTCGGCGATGATGGTAAGTCATTGTGATCATTGATGCTGAAGGTGTTGACGAAGACTCTCGAGGTGTTGTGGTAGCTGGAGATGATGGTGGAGCCCCTCCTGCCGAGGAACCTCCTGCAAAGGTGCTTGGTGGACTCGTCGTTGGTGTAGACGACAAAGGTGTTAGTGAAGCCACTCATGCCGTCTTGTTGATAGTGAGCCATTTCAGTGTGCCGAAGGTGTTTGCGAAGGCCTTCCTACAAAGCTGTTTGGTGGAGGCTCTCCTGAAAGCTTGTTTTGGCAGAGGCGATGTTGGTGAAGTCACTGAAGATGGTGGTGAGGCCCCTCATGTGCGAATAGCTTGGCGAAGGCAAAACCGATGTAGATGCCGACGCCGCGTGCTGAAGGCCAGAGAAGTCGCGTGAAAATGTGCCTAAATTGGTGGGTGCATCTTTTAGGGACTTTGGTTTAGCATTATAGATTCGTCGAATATCGACTTGCTTGCAAGTCTTTCGACACTCAAAAAGTCACTGGCTTTCTACTTGCTGCAAAACATGGTTAGTCACTTCATATGGTATGCATAAGGGGTAATTTTTTTAAAAGTTTTTGAAAGAGTGAAGGTCCCAATGCCTGATTATGGACAGGTCTTTGTCGGGAGAAGCTTTTTGAAGCTTTTAGAAGTCTCTGAAGCCTTTAAAGATTTTAAGAGTGACGGCCCTGGTGATTGATTGCAGACAAGTCTTTGTCAGGTTACCGTGGTGCAATGCATTTGTGTAATTCATGTATGTATATAATGATGCAGGTGAATGCATTTGCACAAAAATATTAAGAGGTGTGAAGATATCATGCGCCCTGCAAAAATGATAGTTATGTTTGAATAGAAAATAAGTTCTACACATAATGAATAATGCCCTCCAGTGAGAGGGTTATAGTTTCTAGTGGCTAGCGAAGGCTGCCATAACGTGTATGTGTATAGATATGACTTGTAGTATTGAATGTAAAAGGATTGGTTGCCTGTAAAGTTTAGTTCAGATAACATAAGGTTGAATGCATATTATAAAGAACTAAGAAAGAAAAATTGAACAATGCAACCTGTAAAAAAGAGAAGTGTTAGCGTTAGAGCGTTCAAAGGATTAGTGGCTGTTAAGTTCAATTTCTGATTAACATGGACTGAATATTGAAGGCTGCTGGATGACGAAGGCCGATGACCGACGAAGGCTTCTAACCGATAAAAAGCCACCGACCGACGAAGGCTGTTGAATAAATCAAGGCCAATGATCGACGATGGTCGCTAAAAACCAATGACGATGAAAACCACCGACCGATGATGAAAGCCAATAACTGGCGAAGGCCGATAAGTAACAAAGGTTGCTAAAACCAATAACAGATGAAGGCCACTAGTCGCCGATAACCACCGATTGATGAAGTCTCGCTGATTGGTGGAGGCAACCGACTTTTGCCGACTTGTGAAAACCATTGACTCATAGAGAGTACTGACTGATTCAAACTCGAAAACATGAGAACCGCTGAATGATGGAGAGTACTAACTGATTTATCCTGGGGGGTGACACTAGTACACAAAGCATTTGTCTTGACGGTAGGGATTTATTTCCACTGGCGGTTTTAGCTTAGAGACGCCATCGAAATCGACAAGCGGGCCCCCAGCCTTTAGAACCGCCAAAGGAAAAGGGCTAGCACTGGCGGTTCCTTAAGTCAACCGCTAGTGTAAATGGCGCCATTTACACAGGCGGTTGACTTAAGGAACCGCCGAAGATAATGAATATTTTTTTCACCGGCGGTTTTTTCTTATGTCAACCGCTAGTGAAAATGAACACCATTTTTTCAAAGGCGGTTTCCTTAAGTCAACCGTCTGCGTGGTGATCTTCTCCTATATATACACCCTTCTTCCTTCCCACCACAGTCCAAATGTAACGTAGCTCGAACAGTTCTTCCATAGAGAAGCTTTGGAGGTCCAGATTTCACTAAATACAAGGGGGGAGGTTTTGCTCTTGATTTCTTCGGAGGAGGTGACTAAAAAAGGTTAGTTTATGTGTTTCTTGCCTCATTTCCCCCACTCTTGCTCAATCCCACCCACTTTTGAGATCTAGGGTTTCACCTCATGTGAGAGAGAAGAGTAGCTAGGTTTTTGTTTTTCTCAATAATTCTAGTCACTATTTTTCTAGGGTTTCTTTTTATTTTAATAATTAGTTATGTGTAGTTTAATTAGCTATTAGTGATGTTTTTAGTGGTGATTCTTTAATTATGGTTTTATTAAATTTTAGTTTTTTATTTAATTATTAGTTAATGTGTTATATTGATGCTTGAAATTAGTGTTTGTTTAATTATGTCGTTATATTATATTTAATATAATTTATAGTTTTGTTTTTTAAATCTAGTAGTGGTGAGGCTTTGATTAGGGTTTCATTATGTAGTCTTCCTTTAGTTTGTATGGTTCCATCTAATAAATTGATTCTTTAAATTATTATGTTTAGTTCATTTAGTTATGTTTACTTTTATTTAATTTTTAGTTTATGTGTTATATTGATGCTTGAAATAAGTGTTTGTTTAATTATGTAGTTATGTTTTGTTAAGTTAAGTAGTGGTTAGGCTTTAATTTGGGTTTCATTAAGTAGTCCTACTTAATTTTTTAGGATTTTATATAATAAAATGATGCTTTAATTTACTATGTTTAGTTCATTTAGTTGTCTTTAGTCTTATTTAATTACTAGTTTACTTGCCATATTGATGCTTGAAAATTAGTTTCTCTTTAATTATTAAGTTTTGTTTTGTTAAATTAAGCAAAGGTTAGGCTTTAATTTGGGTTTCATTAAGTAGTTCTCCTTATTTTTTTAGGATTTCATATAATAAAATGATGCTTTAATTTACTATGTTTAGTTCATTTAGTTGTGTTTAGTCATATTTAATTACTAGTTTATTTGCCATATTGATGATAAAAAATTATTTTCTCATTAATTATTAAGTTTTGTCTTGTTAAATTAAGCAAAGGTTAGTCTTCCTTTATTTGCCATATTGATGTTTAATTATTAAGTTTTGTCTTGTTAAATTATTTACTATTGCTTTATATATTTTTCAGAGGTGAATTTTTTTAACTAGTTGTTTTAACTATATGTGATTTAGCCTTATCGTGTGTTATTTGAGAAATATACAAGCGAGGAGTTCTTTTCATCTATAATCCATTGAAGGATTTGCTAATCATCTTAAGGTTTGTTAGTAATTATCACAGAACATTAATGTCTTCTTTTTAGTGATTACATTATTTAAATCTATTAAACTCTATAACAGGTAACAATGGACAGAGCATTCTGGATGTATAATTTAGACAGAGTAAATCCAATCCTACGTACTTGAGGTCCGTAGGTTTATCGATGCAGCTAAAAATCATGCTTTGAGAACACGCATTTAAGCACATATATTGTTCTTGCGCAGACTGCAGAAATCTTGTTGTTTTTGAAGACACAAGTCCAATCATGGCTCATGTGGTCTGTCGAGGATTTATGAATGATTACTTGATTTAGACAAAGTATGAGGAGGGAAGCTCTGCAACGTATGTAGCTGAAGACCCTGTGAATCTCGGTGGCAATGGCCCAGATATGCTTGTTGATGATGTATAGCAGTTCGGACATGAGACAGAACACCTTTGTCCCCAAGAGAGTGAACATGTTGTGCCCGATGGTCATGATGATGATGATGCAAATGTTGGAGGAACCGACGCCAACAGAATTCAGGTGGAGGATAAAGACGCAGAATTGATGGCTGCACTATTGCATCGTCATACGGATCCATCAATGTTTTTCACGAAAGGGATGAAGGCCTTAGAGCAGGCAGCAGCAGAGCCCTTGTACGATGAGAGTACGGGTTGCACCAAAGAGTTCACGACATTACGGTGCCTCGTGGCTAAGTTGTTGATGTTGAAGGCTAGGTACGGATGGTCCGATGCCAGCTTCGATGCATTATTGAGTACTCTTAGAGATATGCTTACAAAGGAGAACAAAGTCCCTGCTAACATTTACTATGCAAAGAAGCTAATCAGTCCGCTTAATATGGGTGTCCAGAAGATCCACGCGTGCAGAAACCACTGTATCTTATATCGAGGTGATTACAAAGACTTGGACAAATGTCCAAATTGTAGTGCAAGTCGGTACAAGACGAAAAAAGACTATCTATAAGAGGAGAATGCAACCTCTGTTTCCAAATAGAAGAAGAGAAAGAAGACCCAACAGAGTTCAAAACTCTGCAATAAAGAAAATGATGAAGAAGACTATTATGCCCAGAGAAAGGTTCCAGCTTTGGTGATATGGTACCTTCCGGTAGTTGATCGTCTGCGGTGTTTGTTTGCAAACCCTAAGGATGCAGAGCTTATGACCTGGCATGCTTCTGAGAAGCACAAAGTAGACGGAAAGCTTCGACATCCTGCCGATGGGAAGCAATGGCAAAAATTCAATGCTGACCACCCAGAGTTTGCTAAGGAGACAAGAAATATTTGGTTCGCACTATGTACTGACGGAATGAATCCCTTCGCCGAAAGGAGCAAAGACGCATAGCACATGGCCGGTGCTCCTCACTATCTACAACCTCCCTCCACACTTGTTGCAGAAGCGCAAATACCTTTTGCTGACCATTCTTATTTCTGGACCTACACAACCTGGTGTTGATATCGATGTATTCTTGGAGCCATTAATGGAGGAAATGAGAATATTGTGGGATACAGGTGTCGCAATGTTGGACGAATACCGGAAAGAGTCATTCACACTAAGAGCAATTATTTTTATTACGATCAACGATTACCCAAATCTCTTTGTATTGTCGGGGACGGTTCAAGGGTAAGGTCGGTTGTGTAGTATGCTTGGATGAAACTTTTTACGTGCCCCCTCGGTGCCTCCAACAAGATAGTATACATGAGACACAGACGTTTCTTATCGAGAGGACACAGGTACCGCTTGCGAAAGATGGATAGATACTTTGACAATCACGACGAAACAAGGTCCACTGCTCCATCAGGTAATAGTAAAGGTCAAAGAGTGTACGAGATAGTTAAGAACATCAAGTTTGTATTTGGCAAGAAGACAAAAGATGGAAAAGCAAGAAAGAATGTGAAGCCAACTCCTGGAGCTACATTTAAGAAGATGTCAATTTTCTTCAAGTATTTGCCATATTGGAAAGAGTTTGACATACGGCACGCGGTCGATGGTATGCACATTCAGAAGAATGTGTTTGAAAGCATAATTGGTACCTTGCTAGATATAAAGGGTAAGACAAAGGAAGGATTGAGTTCACGTCAGGACCTGGTCAATTTGAAGATAAAACCAGAACTTCATCCAGTGTTGCTAGATAATGGAAAGTACCACCTCCCGGCAGCAAGCTACAACCTGACTACGGATGAGAAACATGCGATGTGTGTTTGGTTGAAGAAATTGAAAGTTCCAGCTGGATTTTGCTCTAACATTAAGAGCATTGTGTCAATGAAGGATCTTACACTCACCAACTACAACTCACATGATTGCCATATGATGTTGACAACCTTTCTCCCTATTGCCATCAGGGCAATAAGCCCGGTGTTCTTAAAGATGGCAATCACACGGTTATGCTACTTTTTAACGAGATATCACAGAAGGTAATTGACCGAGAGCAGTTGGAGTCTCTCCAGGAATTCGCAGTTGAGACAGTGTCACAGCTTGAGATGTGTTTCCCACCATCTTTCTTTGATATAATGGTACACCTTATCGTACATTTGGTGCCACAAATACAGGCTTTGGGTCCCATATACTTGCATGAGATGTGGACGTATGAACGTTTTCATGTCAATATTGAATGGGTGCGTATCCACTGTGCTCGTCCCCGAGGCCTCCATGATAGAGGGATACACTACCGAAGAGGCCATTGATTCGGAGGTCCATTCTGCAATAATTTCCTAAAAGACCAGATTGCAATAGGTTTGCCTCCGTCCCGACATGAGGGCGCACTACATGGGTGTGGAAGGATGGGCCGAAATCATTCATCCCATTAGACTATAATGTAGTCCTCGAGGCGCATCATAGCATCATGCATCGCCTCGATAATGGAGCCTCTGATCACACAACACATAGAAGAGCTAAGCGATCATAACCCCCCGGGCAAACAGAGGATTGGCTATCAAAGGAACACAAGCGTCGATTCACTTCATGGCTAATGGAGCGTAACATTCCAAATGGAGAAACAATTGAGGAACAAACAATCAAGAGGTTGGCAAATGGACCATCTCGGCAGGTCACATCATGGCGGACCTATGACATTAGTGGCTTCACGTTTTGTACCACTTCTAGGGACAAAAAGAGCATGGCGCAAAACAGTGGTGTTCGTTACGAGGCCATAGATGATTCAAATAAAAACGCTACATACTATGGCTTCATTGAGGAGATATGGGAATTAGACTATGATTCATTTAAGACGCCCGTGTTTCGATGCCAATGGATTGATGACAAACATGTCACAGTGGACAACTATGGCCCGAGGGTTCTTGATATAAGTAAAGCAGGCTACAAGGATGATCCCTGGATCCTTGCTATCCGTCTTTGCATGTGTCTTCTATGCCGAACAGATCCTTTCTAAGGAAGAGAAGAAAAGTAGCGACAAGACCAAGCATGTAGTTCTTCCTGGAAAGCAACAGGTTTAGGAGTTGATAGTGTAATTGACCTAGATGACTTCAACCATTTCGGGCACATGTCTCTCTTTGAAGATCATCCTTTGAAGATAAAGAATGTTGAGCGTACCATCCTAAAAAAATTTATTGCCATGGGTGCGCCACGATAGAGAAGGCGAGAACGAGTAGCGGCTAGCTAGATTTTATAGTTAAGTTAAAAATTAGTTATTGTCAAGGCAGAATAATTTATCTTTTTATAATTTATACTCTTGTATGACTTGTCTTGGTATTCATTTTCTAATTGTTTAAGTCCTTTTCTTTCTACTTCTTAATATTTATTTTACACTTATTTAAGTTCTAAAACAAGAAATAACCTAAAAGAAAAAAGCTACAAGAAATAACCTACAAGAATAACCTAAAAGAAATTGCTCTTCTTGGTATTCATTTTCTAATTATTTAAGTCCTTTTCTTTCTACTTCTTAATATTTATTTTACACTTATTTAAGTTCTAAAACAAGAAATAACCTAAAAGAAAAAAAGCTACAAGAAATAACCTACAAGAACAACCTAAAAAGAAATTGCTCTTCTTGGTATTCATTTTCTAATTATTTAAGTTCTTTTCTTTCTACTTCTTAATATTTATTTTATAATTATTTAAGTTCTAAAACAAGAAATAACCTAAAAGAAAAAAGCTACAAGAAATAACCTACAAGAATAACCTAAAAGAAAAAAAGCAACTACAAGAATAACCTAAAAAGAAATAACCTACTAGGAATAACTTAATAGAAATAACCTAAAAAGAAATATATTAAAAAGAATTAACCTACAATAAGTAACCTAAAAGAAATATATTAAAAGAATTAACCTACAAAAAATAACATAAAAAGAAATAACCTAACAAAATTAACCTTAAAGAATTAACCTACAAAAAGTAACTAAAAAAATATTATAAAATAATATACTACAAGAAATAAGCTAAAGAAATAATGTAAAAGGAATAATCTAAAAGAAAAACAATAAGTAATTGATTTTTTTGGCATTCTAAACACTATGTGTAAAGAAATACATACTGAAATAAATATTGTATAATATTATTTTCTTTTTATTATCAAAGTTCATTTACATATATAACAGATTGAGAAGAACGAGGATAAAACAATAGGTCAAAAAACAAATAATAAAATTATTTCCGAGGCGGCGCTTGACAAAAGACGACCGCCCGGTGGAAATCTATTTCCACCGGCGGTTGCCTACGTTCACCGCCTATGGAAATAAATTTCTACAAAGCGGTGGTCTAGGACAACCGTCGGTAGAAATGGTTTCTACCGACGGTTGTCCTAGACCACCGCCTTGTAGAAATGGATCCCCTATTTATACCGCCCACCGGACTTGAAATTTTTCACAAGTCCGGTGGGCGAAGCTTTTTTCAAATCGACGCCACGGTAGCTGCCGAATTCTCCCGCCGGAGTCGCGGCCGCCGCCTTCTCCTTCCTCCGGACCACCGCCGACCCTTCTCCTTCCGCCGGGCGACGCCGACCCTTCTCCTTCCGCCGGAGCCCCCGCCGAGCAACGCCGCCGACGGCCGGCCTAGCACCACCGCCGCCGCCGCCTCGGCGTTAAATGCGTGCGCCGCGGTGAGGATTTGGCGGTCGCGTGCGTGGTGGTGGCGGCGTTAAATGCCTGCCGGGCCGGCGGTTTGCGGCGGCGGCGGCATGCGGTGGCGCACGGCGGCGGTTTGCGGCGCCGACGGCGCCCGCGCGTCTGGCTGGGGCAGCGCCCGCCACGCCCGCCACCGCTGTTGAGCCAAGTTGGGCCATTGTAGGGCGAAAAAAGGCCCAACAAAGGCCTTTTTTTCTTTTTTGTTTTTTATGTAATAATTATTAGTAAAATTAGAAAATTAGTTGTATTAGCTGTATTAATTGTATTAGTTAGTATTAGTTGAATTAATTAGTTAAATTAGTAATTAATATTTATATTAATTACTAACAATTGTTAGTAATTTTAAAAATTAGTAAAATAAGTAAAATTAGTTAAATTAGTAAAATTAGAAAATATTAATTACTATTGTATGTGAAATTTTGTAATAATTGTATTCATTACTATTGTAAAATAGTTGAATTAGTAATTTATATTTGTATTAATTGTATGTGGCATTTGTAGTAATTACTATTGTAAAATTAGTTAAATTAGTAATTAGAAAATATTGTATGTCAAATTTTTCAAATATATAAATTGTATTATTAAGTAATACTATTAAGTAATATTATTAATATTGTATGTGGCATTTTTAAAAATCTTCATGTATTCATTGTATGTGGCATTTTACATATATTGTATGTCAAATTTTTCAAATATATTATTTATATAATTAAGTAATAGTATTAAGTAAGACTAGTAATATTGTATGTTGCATTTTCAATTTATATTGTATCAATTAGCAATTAGTAAATTTGTTGTGGTTATATCCTCGCTCATGGTATCTTTTAAATTATATGCTCGCTCTATTAATTTACTGAATCACCGTCACGATACCCGCCAAATAATCATTGTCGTGCCACCATCTTCTCTACGCTTTATCACGGTACTTATTTCCTAGTGACTTATTGTTATTTCATAGTGACTTAGTGTTATTTCATAATGAGTTACTTGTTATTTCCTAAGTGTTATTACCTAATGGCATAGTATTAATGACTTAGTGTTAGTGACATAATGACTTAGTGGTATTGCCTTAGTGACTTAGTGTTATAGTTTTAGTGACTTAGTGTTATAGTGTTAGTGACTTAGTGTTAATGAGTTACTGTTATTTCCTAAGTGTTATTACCTAATGGCATAGTGTTAATGACTTAGTGTTAGTGACATAATGACTTAGTGGTATTGACTTAGTGACTTAGTGTTATAGTTTTAGTGACTTAGTGTTATAGTGTTAGTGACTTAGTGTTAATGAGTTACTGTTATTTTCTAAGTGTTATTACCTAATGGCATAGTGTTAATGACTTAGTGTTAGTGACATAATGACTTAGTGGTTTTGACTTAGTGACTTAGTGTTATAGTGTTAGTGACTTAGTGTTGTAGTGTTAATGAGTTACTGTTATTTCCTAAGTGTTATTACCTAATGGCATAGTGTTAATGACTTAGTGATATTTCCTAAGTGTTATAGTGCTAATGACTTAGTATTATTGTCTTGTTATATTTGAAGTTATCGAGAAGATGACGTCTCCAAAATCTAAAGACCATCGGACAAGAGCAAATGTGTGCGAGTCACCCACTAAGACTCACACACCCCCCCGAGGCACGGTGAGTCTCACGGCATTAAGAAGCCTTGCCCTTTTATAACGTCGAACCCTATCAAAGTAACTAACATAGTTATTGCCATGCATAGAACTGTAAATCCTCCGGAACAAGAAGAGCAGCGTGCAGAGTCACCCACTAAGACTCACACACCCCCGGAGGCACGGTGAGTCTCACGGCATTAAGAAGCCTTGCCTTTTTTATAACGTCGAACCCTATCAAAGTAACAAACATAGTTATTGCCATGGATAGAACTGTAAATCCTCTGGAAAAAAAAGAGCAACGTGCAGAGTCACCCCAAGCGGAAGAAGGACAAGAAGAAGATTTCCATGGTGACATGTTGGAAGAAGAGGAAGATGACGGCAACCGAAGTGATCCATGCCCTAGCATAGATAGACAACGCGATAAAAGTGTTGACCCAGATTATGATCCGTATGATGAGGTATACTTAGTACATGAAAACCAATACTTTTCTTCATAGTATTATACTCATAATGATCCTTACACTCTTGAATTCCTTCGGCCAGGAGGTTTTATCTCAAATGCGGGAACTTCTTGCGGAAGAAGAAGACGTGCCTCAAGACGAAGCACCAGAAACGACTGAGACAACCACCTCCAAATCAAGAAAAAGGAAACAGAGTGACCGGAAACGTGGCGACTAAGGAACAAATAAGTGGCCAGAGAAGACATATATAGTTCCTAGCATCGGTCCAAAAGGAGAGCCTCTAGTGTCTGATGAGGTGGCGGCCAAGATAAGGAATGCAATTGGTTGGCTGGTCAGGGATAAATTGGACATCACAATCACTAGGTGGAAGGATGTTGGTGAAGATAAAAGGAAAGAGCTATGAAACAAGTTTATAGAAAAGTTTGTGTACCCTACGGGGATGGAGAAACTGACAAAGCAGTATTTTTACAAACAGATTGCAACATCATTCCGTAACTATAGGTCTAAGATGAATATCAAGTTTTTGAAGCATGGGTACGACCCAACGAGCAAGTATAAGATCACAGCAGCGTAGTGGGAGATATTCAAGGCGCAGAAGAACGACCCAGCTGCGAAAGCCAAGAGTGAAGCTGCTTCAGCACTAGCAAGGAAGAACAAATACCACCATCACCTTAGCACCGGTGGTTACAAGAAGCAAATTCCGAAATGGCGGGCAGAGGAGGAGGAGGAGCTAAAGAAACAAGGGGTTCCTGTGCTATCAGAGGAAGTTGGCGAGAGGACGGCAAATTGGCTCAGAGGTCGAGGAACAAAACAAACTGCTACCGGTGTGAACTGTCCCTTAGACATCACAGCCCCAGCTGATAAGATGTTGGAGCTAGCAATGGAGGTCAAACAAGGGAAACTCAAGCCACAAAGGGAGAGAGACATCCTGAGTATTGGGTGGGCAATCCCGAGCATCCCGGCCGTGTGCGAGGCATCTCCTCGAAGATGGGATGGAAAGAAGGATTTGGTGAGGAGTGGGTGGGCATGTATAAGAAACGAGATCAATATAAGGAAGACATGCAGCATTTTTTTAAGGAAAAGGCTAAGGAACAATTCAGAAACATGAAGTTAGACTTTCTAACAAATCCTGATCCACAGCTGGTGCAGAAATTAGCTAGTGCAGTGTCTGTTCAGCAGATGAGCACACAAGGCCCACAGATGCAGCTCGTTCTAGGACAACCCTTGCCTGGACCTCAGGAGATGATTCATGGCATGCCCGCTCAATCTGCTCCCTTTCCAAGTAGTGTGGTGTCTACGGGAAACACACACCGCTATCCTGTGGATGACATCAATGGGCCGACACCTTGCAAAATGCTCATACGATATGGTATGAAGCATCAACGTACAAGGGAGGTAGCCACAGGCTTTGCGATCCCCGGACGTGACTACCACGATGATCCTATACCAGAAGAGTACTGCAGGGTAGAAGTGCTGACGGTCGTCCCAGGCTACGAGGATGACATGCTAGAAATTTCTGGTCCCGAGGGTATTGAGACACTCGGACAGGCCATTAATAATTTCATCCTGTGGCCTCGAAGAGACGTCCAGTTGACCTAGCCACCACCTTCCACAGAAGCCCTGCCGAAAACTCAGGAGTCAGCACCTGATCTCGACCGTCAACAGGATCCAAACCCACCATCACCCCCTGCTGCCGATCCTTCAAGAACCCCACCGTCAACATCAAAACCAGCAGGGTCTCCGCCACAAACAAGTACACCAGTCCGTGAGCCTGCTTCGTCCCCACCACCTCAAGACATGGAAGCATCGCCTTGGACACCACCGCCGCCACCAAAGAAGACCCAAGAAAAACCCACCGAGAAGAGGAAATTTTCTGTTCCCAAATTGGTTTCCCATTCGAGCCGAAGAAGAAAATAGCTGGCACTGCCAAATTTTTAGAAGGGATTGCGCTTTCTCGCAAGTCAAGTATCGTGGACTTAGCTGAGCAAGAGAAGGCAGTAGAAGAAGCAAAGATCCGAGCACTAAAGATAGTGAGGCCAACATGGGATGACTATCAAAACGTCCCTGATAAATATGTGCCCGGCAGGCCTCTACTGAGTTGGGAACGACTCCAAAAGCTCCCGCCTGGTATAAAAAGACTTCATGACTGGTACATGCGAGCGGCTCGAGTCGGGATCGATGCAATCCAAGTAAACATACCACCAACTGCTTTCATAAGTAAACGAGACACGGCTTTCATTACTTTTGAGGACATCTGGTTGATGATGAACCTTAAGCGGCTCGACGTTCAGCTCGTCACGCTATTTGTATTGTAAGTGTACCTCTCGTACTAACATGAACTTTCATTTATTATTATTTCTATCTTGTGCCTTGCAGAATGCAATATGATCAAGACGAGTTCGTGTACGGTCCCGGACCAAACAAGAATGAATTCAAACGGACTGGGTACCTAAGCCCGAAAAAAATATGCGAGAATGAGCACACCTTCCGAATTGGTGACGACAACGAAAAATTGAAGGGGTTATCAACGAAAGACAAAGAAAGGAGAATCAAAGATCTGGAGAAGGATCATGAGACTAGATACGCCACCTACATAGGCAATGCATTGCTATAGTACAAACATAGGGAATGCGTAGTTGCCCCTTATAACTTTAGGTAAGTATGGGTTCATATACATACATCAGCTTAAGTATCGGTTTATATAAATGCATAACAACTCGGTTTCGATCATGCTTGCGACCACATGGATATGCTTCTTCATTTATCCTAGGGACGAAAGGGTGCTGGTCTTTGACTCCGCCGACTACCCACCTCAAAGATATGCAAAATTCCAAAGCATCGTAGAACGGTAAGCTGACAAAATGTAGCATGCATCTTTTAATCGATGAGAGTTTAAGATTGCTGCTAACTTATTCTTTTTGAGATTATAGATGTTGGAGATTCTATAAACTAGAGATGGAGTGTTTGACCAATCCATGGCGGGGGAGGAAATAAGATTTTTTTCACAAATGGCCGGTACGTAAATTTATGAATCAATATCATCCATGTTACATATAAAAGATGTTATTACAAGTAAATAACTCTATGCAATTTATGTAATGCCACAAGCAACCAATCGGTTCGGCCGCACAAGGATTCTACACGCGCGAGTTCATGAGAACGGCCGGACGGTACATCATCGGGAACCTTAATAAGGTACCACTAATAGTAACATTTGTATTTATATCGTTAACAATGCAAATTTACTTAGACACATGGAAATATATATAATGCTTACAAACTTCCTTTTCAGGCGTATCAAGAAGCGGAGTCCGAAACCTTCGACGACCTAACTCATGCGGAATAATTGAGGATCTCTGCTCATTTATCATGAGAGAAATTATTCCTACGTAAGGAAAATATCACCACCCTGAAAAGCCCCTTAGCGAGGCCGAGTTCGAGCGCTAAGGGACATTGGCGCTCTGAAATTACGTCAAAATGATTATTAGATTACTCTCTAATGTAAATTTTATTATCACATGGTGGCCACAAAACAATTTTAATGTAAACAATGTATGATGTAATTAAATTGTTAATGATGTATATATGTATATAAGTATTGTATGGTATAATTACTTTTTCTTGATGTATTTGTCATAATTAAATAGCCTTTGTATTGATCATAGTAAGAGAGAAATATGAGGAGGGGGAGAAGGGAGGAAGATGAGGGGGGAGAGAGGGAGGAAGGGAGGGGGGAAGAGGAGGGACAGAGGGGACAGAGATGAGGGAGGGAGGAGGAGGACAGAGGGCGCCAATTCAAAAAATGAAAATTCAAATGAATTTTGGCGGAAAAACATTACCACCGGCGGTTCACCTAATAAAACCGCCCGGTGAAATCCATTTCCACCGGTGGTTGCTTATGTGAACCGCCCGGTGGAAATGTCATTTTCACCGCCGGTTCACATAAGGAACCGCAGTAAAAATGGATTTCCACGTATGGTTTTCAAGCAACCGCCGGTGAAAATGCAACATTTTCACCGGCCTCTTCTGCAATTGGGCGGGCCAAAACGCCAAAGTGCAAGGCCTCTAGAACTGCCTGCACAAAGCATTTGTGTACTAGTGTGAGAAGGTGCATATAGCGAAGAAAATATACTATATAGGGTGTTAGGTTGGATAGGGTGTTAGGTTGGAGGAATAAGAGATACTTACAGTGATGGTGCCCTGCATGTTAGTAATAGAAAGGAGATTCAACAAAAATTAATAAAAATGTGTTTTTAGTTAGCCAATTAGGGCTAATTATTTATAGCCTTCGGGCTTTGTTTTGGGTATGGCGAAGGTTGCAACAACTTTCTTGGTCACATCGGTGACAAGTTGTACGCGAAGGTTAATTTTTGAAATATGTCTTGAGACGAAGGCTAAAGCAAGAATATGAGAATTTATAGGCTGATGAGAAATATTCACCTTTTCACATAAGTCAGAGGTTATTGGCTGATATGTACGTGTATATATAATATATGTACTCTCAATTGATATTACGAGTAACATGTAGCGAAGGGGTGTGTGGTTACCTTTGGTGCGGTAAATCAAGAATTCAAAGCTGCGAGCGGTGATAAGCAACTTGACCCGTGGCTGATGGTTAGCTCATAAAAATATATTATTTCTTCATTACGAAGGGCTCAAAACTTCGTACAAATGAAAACGAACGTGTAAGGGTGTTTGATACCATCGGGGATTTGATAACCTTTGGAGGAGGCTGGGAGCACCTTCGGCTGGTGCTAGGACCTTCGGGTATATGAGAGAACACAATTTCGAACTGACCAAAATGCCTTCGGCCGAAGCTAGGACCTTCGGCAGAAAAATTTGAGCTGGCACTGAGATTGCCTTAGGTAGCAGATGGAGCAGTCAAGATGCGAAGGTATGTTCGCTGCATAGTTCTGCTTGCCAGTGGAAACTGTTCGTTTCTCAAAAAAAAAAAAAAAAAAAAAAAAAACTGTCGCTGCATGGCTTCAGAAATTCAACCACCCCAATTGAATCCAGAAATCCAGGCCTGAAGTTCTAGCCTTTGGGAGATGTGAGAAATTAAGAATACTGCCTTCTCCGTGATTAATTCATGTCCTGCAAACATCAGTACAAGAAACTGCATGGTTTCTTGGTTAGCATATATAGGGTGTAAAGAAGGTGCCTTCACCGTAGGCACGAAGCTTCCAGGAGTAAGTTGCTCAGAATGTAGAGTTTTGCTAGCGAAACTCGTCAGCAGTGGCCTGTTCAACTAGTTAGCATGGCACACAAGCCAAACAAAGCTTAAGGATTTCGAGTCACTACAGATCTAGTTTCTGATTGCTGGAACACTATCAGCGTATGAGATGTGCCCAGTTTCAGTAAGGAAGGGCAATCAGAGGACGTATTCTAGCAGTCCGTTTTTGTATCAAGAATATTTGTACTTTGATCCAAACATAAACTAAACAGGACAAGAGTAGAAATATTCAAAGTTTAGACTGCCTACGACCACTACTGCAGTTCCGACGCCTCATGGTTTCTACAAGCAACACACGTAAATGTGTTAGCACAAAGGATTAAGGATCTGCGGGAACTAATAAACGATGCTGAACCAAGAAACAAATGATTACGTACCTTACGATTTTGGCCAAAGGGGTATGCACCAGCGCCGACCTGATCTACCGTGTAGTGGACAGGATCTACAGTGCCACCGCCGCCTCCCAGACGGACCAGCGCTGCCGTGGCCTCACGATAGTTGTGCGACGCGGCGATCTCGCGGTCATGGTTGACGTGGACGGCAACCGCCGTTGTGGCCTCGTCCAGATCCCGACCAACCCTGCCATGATGTCGGATGGGCCGCTGCCACCAGGCCTCTGCGGTGCCGCAGACATCCTCTCGCCGGCGAGCAGGCATGCGAGGGCATCCTGGCTGCCGTTGCCTCAGCGCCGGTCCTACATTACACGCGCATGCTTTGGCTCACCCCCCGCCGCCGCCGCTGCTTTTGGAATGGAAGAAGGGGAGGAAAGGGGAAGAAAGAAGATAGGGTTCCAGAGAAGCTGAGGCACTGGTTTTGACTAGCTGAGAGCAACAGCAACCGTCTGATTTGATCGGACGTCACAGAAGCACTGCAGACGAGTGGGCCAATAGGCCCAGACGGGGAAGCGTGGGCGAAATGGATGACTGGGCCAAATATGACCCGGCTTGGGATGTCTTCAATCTTTTTTTCTTTTTTTTCCAAATACATTTAGTTTTAAAATTATTAGAACTTTAAACAAAATTTTGTAATGCTAAATGATTGACAAAAGGCTTGGGAAAATGTTTGAGGCGCATACTATGTCAAACACATGAGACCCTTGGAATCCTAGTAGTTGTAGTCGGGGCTCATTATGTGCATGCACTTTGTCAATCATGTATATTACGCCTGTATAAAAAAGACATGAATTTTTTTTCAAGAGTATACCCAAAGCATGGCCCCCACACAAAAACCTTAGATTTTTCTCATCATTTTTGTTTATTATTGCATTTATTTTTGTTCAAAAATTGAGAAAGGAGGTTGTGTTACCCTTTCAAAATAATACAATTTTCCATCCACACCACCAAATTAGGTTCATTGGTCCATATGAAGCCTAGTATAAAAATTTGGTCCAATTTCGGATCGTTTCGGGTAGTCTCAGTTCAACTATCAATTACTTTATACCATCATGCAAAATTCATTTAAATCGTATAAAATAGCAAACTAGAATGGGCTTTCGGTTTTAATGAATACAAAATGTTCACCGGCATCAACAATTGACATGGTGTAATTGGTTAGTAATGAACTTCTGAACCCATGGATCTTGTGTTCGACTCATTCGAATCTACGCCAAACCCCATTAGCTATTTAATTAAAATAATTGACAATAAATAGTATTTATGTATTGTATATACATTTTTCATTTCTTTGACTCGTCACTTACTAGAATGATACATAATTATGGGACGAGAATTAACGACATGAATTGACACGTATGGTGTTACTAGATCCATCTTGGTAGTTGGACCCACATGCCACCTTGGACAACAATGTTATAAAACCAATAAAATAATTCATGACACACCATTCTTGCAAATTGCTCTTTATGACATGGCAAATATTGTCTTAATATATGATCGGACTAGCTTCAAGACATCTTTTGTGACATATATTTACTTATGTCACTAAGTTCGGATGCCTCAAGTAAAATTGTCATAAACTAGTTGATTTAGTGACTTTTTGACCAGATGTCACGCTATAAATGTCATAAACCCAAGCACATTTCTTGTAGTGGGGTGCCTATGAAGAGTTCCCAACAACAGCAAGTTTTACAGGAGATGAATTATGTGACTCTTATCTTAAGTCATGACCAAGTTAATCATCTTGTTTGAGGTGCAATCATGTTTCATTAAGGATATTCAATTAAGCTCAATGGTAATAAGAGTGTTTGGAATGCGTACCTGATTCCTCTGTATGCTTGGTCTTTCTTCAGTGTTCCTGTGAATTGTCTCCCCCACACTTGTTTCCTATTTTGTTTCATGCACAACAAGGTGGAGACAAAAACAAACATATATCCGAGAGAGATGACTCTAAAGACTCAACTTCTTTATTATCATTAGGCACATTTATTACACAATAAATGAATCAAATTAACTAAGCAAACTAATCTAAATTAACTAAACTATCTAAGCAAACTAATTATTATTTCACATGTGCCTGTCCCATCTCTATCTCTAGTCTTTCTTCTCTAGCTCCCTGACCCTAGCCTTAAGCGCTTTGTGCTTGACACGCAGCTGCTCATGCTTACCCTCTAAGTTGCCTACGCGCTGGACAGTGTTCTCTAGGACTTTTAGCGCGTCCTTAAGGGCTTGGGCCTGGAGATCTATTCTAGTCTCTAATGTGGCCATTGTTAGGCGAGGCTGTCTTGGTGCAGGTGCAGTCTTCGCCTTCTTCTTCGGGGGCTCCGGATTGTTCCTCGGTGGTGGAGTGAACTTCACTTTGCTCGGGTCCGCTCAAACACCCTCCAAGGTCACATGGGGCTTGGCATTGGTGTACTTCGCACCAGTTACCATCCCGAACTTGGTGGTGACTCCTAGCAGCCTCTCCCCCTCTCTAGGAGGTAATAAATTAGTGCCTTGGGGGAGAGTGATGCTAGGTTGACCTGGCTGTCGTGGCTTGTCACCCAGGAGCGGTCGATGAGCTGGTGGAGCGATGGTAGGCCTCTTGATAACCTAGGCGTAGAAGGCTTCCTCCATTGGTGCTCCTCGACGTCGAGCTGGGACGACCTCCTTCGATGGCACCGGGACGATCTCCTTCAGTGGCACCACTGCTAGCTGCTTCGGCGGGATGACCGCCAGTGGAAGGATGTCCTCCATCTCTTCAACTGTGTATGGGTGATTTGGGCTAGCCATTTGGCAGAAGGTGGAGAGGTGGAGAGCTTCCTTACTATGGGTTAAGAGAGGAAAGCTCTTGGGATGAGAGGAGAATGACCCTAGGGGCTATTTATATAGTCTTGGTGGCTTGAGGTAGGGGTCATTCCATCCTAATACATCCCGAGGATCTGTCGTGAACAGGCGGCGGCGGATGCGCATCGCGGCAGAATATCTGAAACCCTAACGGATCAAGCTACGCACCGAGAGGCGGCGGACCGCAAGGCGGCACAGGGCCAGATCAGCCGGTCTAGGATGGCCCGGTTTCCAGTGCCCTTTCGTAGGGTGCATACTTGGCCCGTTATCTCTCCAATTTTTCTCCTGTCGCGGCCCAATTCGCGACAGAGGTGGCAGTTTTAATAAATTAGGGAAAAGCTAGAAAATAAATTTTATCTAATTCCTCAGGTGGTCTAGAAGGTTCTAGAAAAATCTTAAGGCGTTGGCCATTTACCTTGAATAGCGTACCTTCGTTGTTTTTAGTGTCACTGCTCCATGTGATGATGCATTTACCACCGTGAATGGTCCTTCCCACTTGCTTCGGAGTTTACCATGCCCGAATAACTTCACCCTGGAATTGAATAATAGGACTTTGTCTCCGGGGCTGAAGCTCTTCTTCTTAATTATCATGCCACCTTTTAATTCTCTCTTTATAAATCTTAGCGTTGTGATACGCTTTTCTCGCCATTCGTCAAGCTCTGAGCGTTGCATCTTTCTTTTTGTCCCAGCGGCCTCTAAATCCATATTCTATCTCTTGATTGCCCAGTGAGCTTTGAACTCTAGCTCTACTGGCAAGTGACAGGTCTTTTTATAGACAAGTTGATAAGGTGACATGCCAAGAGGTGTCTTATAAGCCGTTCGGTATGCCCATAATGCTTCAGGTAGCCTTTCCTTCCAAGCAGTCCCCATCTCATTGACTGTCTTTTGTAGAACATTTTTGATTTGCTTATTGGAAGTCTCTGCTTGGCCACTTGTTTGAGGGGGGTATGGAGTAGCGACACAGTGGTGGATTCCCTGCTTCATCAAGTACTTGCGAAAATCCTTGTCAATGAAGTGAGTTCCCCCATTGCTAATCACCATCCTTGGGACACCGAATCTTAGAAATATTGTCTCGTGAAACATCTTCTTTAAGTTCTTAAAATTTGCAGCTTTGCATGGCATGGCTTCTACCCATTTGGAAATATAATCCACTGCCACTAGAATGTACTCATAGTTGCCTGACTTTGGAAATGGTCCCATGTAGTCAATTCCCCAGACATCAAAGAGCTCTATCTGAAGATTGTTGGTGAGTGGCATGGCATCTCTAGAATTGATATTGCCGTGCCTCTGACATGCTCCACATCTTCGGATAAAGTTGTTGGTGTCTTCATACATGGTTGGCCAAAAGAATCCATTTTGCTAGATCTTTGCATGAGTGCGGAATGCTCCGTAATGACCTCCATATGGCGTTGAGTGATATCTTTCAATAATCCGTATTCCTTCTTCAGTTGGTACACACCTCCGGAGCAATCCATTAGAGCATATTCGGAAGAGGTAAGGATCATCCCATATGTGTAGATGACTTTTATAGATAAGCTTTCTCCTATTTGCCCCTGGTGGTACATATCCTGCAACCATAAAATTGACAATATTTGCATACCAGAGATCTGATCTGGAGACAGTGTAGAGCGCGTCATCTTGAAGAGAGTCATTGATTGGCAGTTCCTGTATATTCTTAAATTGCATTCTAGATAAGTGATCGGCAACAGGATTTTCTACTCCCCTTTTATCTTTTATTTCTAAGTCAAATTCTTGGAGCAGCAAAATCCATCTTATGAGTCAAGGTTTAGCATCTTTCTTAGTGAGCAGGTATTTAAGAGCAGTATGATTAGTATAAATAATTACCTTTGCTCCCACTAAGTAAGATCTAAACTTGACTATAGCAAAAACAACAGCTAGAAGCTCTTTTTCAGTAGTTACGTAATTAAGTTGAGGTCCGGTTAAAGTTTTGCTAGCATATGCAATTGTGTGATGCCTCTTGTCTCTAGTTTGTCCCAAAACTGCCCCCACAGCATAATCACTTACATCACACATCAATTCGAAAGGCAGCGACCAATCAGGAGGTTGAATGATTGGTGCAGAGATGAGCGCTTTCTTAAGAGTTTTAAAAGCTTCTAAACATGCGTCATCAAATTCAAAGGGAACATCCTTAGCTAGCAGGTTTGTTAGAGGTCTAGCAATGTATGAGAAGTTATGTATGAACCGGTGATAAAAACCTGCATGGCCTAGGAAGCTTCGAATTCCTTTAACATTAATGGGAGGTGGTAGTTGTTCAATCACTTCAATTTTAGCTCTGTCTACCTCTATCCCTCTTTCGGACACTAGATGTCCAAGCACTATTCCTTCTCTAACCATGAAATGATATTTTTTCCAATTAAGGGCTAAGTGCTTTTCCTCACATCTTTGCAAAACTTTATCTAAGTTTTTAAGGTATTTATCAAAAGTTTTTCTATATACAGAAAAGTCATCCATAAAAACCTCCATTATCACTTTAATCATATCAGAGAATATAGACATCATGCATCTTTGAAATGAAGCTGGAGCATTACATAGTCCAAAAGACATTCTACGGTAAGCATAAGTTCCATATAGACATATAAAGGTGGTTTTTTTTGGTCATCTGGATGGATTGGTATTTGATGATATCCTGAATACCCATCAAGAAAACAAAAGAACGAGTGATTCGTCAATCTCTCCAACATCTCATCAATGAAGAAGGGGAGTGGGAAATGATCTTTCTTTGTTGCCTTGTTAAGTTTTCGGTAGTCAATACACATCCGCCATCCAGTGATGGTTCTTTATAGGATTAATTCATTCTTATCATTCTTAACAACTGTCATGCCTCCTTTCTTAGGCACAACTTGCATAGGGCTTACCCACTCACTGTATGGCACAGGATATATAATCCCGTGTGTAACAGTTTCAAAACCTCTTTCTTAACAACCTCTCTCATCGCATTATTCATTCTACGTTGTGGTTCTCTAGAAGGCCTTATCTCAGGGTCTGTAGAAATGCGATGGGTGCAAAGAACAGGACTGATTCCTTTAAGATCTTGGAGTGAATAGCCAAAAGCGGATCTATGCTTTTCTAGGACTATAATCAATTGAAACGTTTCTTCCTGAGAGAGTTTATCACTTAGATCACAGGAGATTCTCGATCATTATTTAGAAAAGCATATTTAAGACCAGAAGGCAAATGTTTGAGTTCTATGGGAGGCTTAGGTGGTTCCTCGAACTCATCTAGAGAGTTAGGTTCTAGCGTACTATCTCCTTCCTCATCTAGTGGTTCAGAATCATCTTCGAAATCTGGTTCGAGAAGAGATTCAAAGGATGTCTCTAAGACTTCTTCCATAGGATCAGGCTCAGGAATTATCTCAGTCTCATTGTTGAGGGCATGAGTTATAGATATAGGTAGATCAAAATTCTTCTCAAGACTAATATTTAGATTCTCTTTTTGTCCTTCTTGCAAAAGTCTCTCTATAGGCTGTCCAATCAATATGTCAAACTCTATAACATCAAAGATATAAAAGCTCAAATGAACTCTTATCCCTTTGACATTAATAGGTAAGACATAGAGAATTCCTAAACTTGGGAGGATATGGCCTGAAGGACTTTTTAGAAACTTTGTTGTTGGTGTTAAGGGCATGTCTCTTAAAAGATCTTGAGCATATGATGCAGACATGACGTTAACTCCCACAACAGGATTGTACAATGCTTTGAAAGAACCCTTATGGATTTAGCAAGGTATGGTTGTTGAAGTTAAGTCAACTCGGATGACATCAGAGGAAAGCTCTGACTCCTCCA
The DNA here is from genome assembly GCA_015844335.1 of Chrysopogon serrulatus. NCBI lineage: Eukaryota > Viridiplantae > Streptophyta > Magnoliopsida > Poales > Poaceae > Chrysopogon > Chrysopogon serrulatus. Next base: position 220,635 of record JADLZL010006901.1, on the reverse strand, counting down.
ACCAATCATTGCTTATAATCGACACAAGCTCTTTTGCATTTTGCTTGAGGAAAGCCTTATCAGAAGGATCTAAGACCTCTTCACTAAGTCATGATTTCTTAGACTTCTGTGGTCTCCTAATGGCATAGTAATTCGAGGTGTTTCCATAATCAGTGAATATATCATCCTCTATCTCGAGTATGAAGTCTGGAAGCGGAGTTTCTTACTCCTCCTGTGGTTCAGGCTCGTTGATAGTTGTAGATTGTGATGTGATAGATATGAATTCCTAATCAACTATCAAATTCTCTTCCTCTATTGGCTTCTCTAAAGGTGTTTCGTTCTCATGAATCTTTGTAAGGATATTCTCACAACATCAGGAGTGATATACAAGAATGATCCTCCAGAAGCAAGGTTGAGGAATTTAGAAGTTTTTCTAGTCAGACCCTTATAGAAATGTTGAAGAAGAACAGGATCTGGTATAGATAGACTAGGTCCAGAATAAGTAAGATTGTTAAAGCGTTCCCAGGCTTCAGCTAGAGTCTCCTTCTTCCTTTATCTAAAGGATAGAACCTCTAGTCGAAGGTCTGCTACCTTGGAGATAGAATAGAATTGAAGGCAGAATTCAGCACACAATGCTCTCTAGTCACCTTTAACACTCTCAATGTGGAGATCATACCAATGTCTAGCTTCTCCAGTCAAAGAGAAAGGAAAAAGCTTTCATCGGATAGTCTTATCGGACATATCCTTGATGCGCAAGCACGCACAGGTTTGCTCGAATTCATTGAGGTGAGAATAAGGGCTAGCATTATCTTCTCCTGAGAAAGAATGGTTTCTGACCATGTCTATTAAATGCGGGCATAGCTCGTAGTCAGAGGTTAAGATAGGCTTTGAAGATGGCTCTGGCTCTAAGCGTAGGCTCGTGAAATTATATTTATAGATAGGCGTGGAATTGGGTTGATCCATTGAAGGATAGAAAAGGTAAAGAGAATTAGAAAAGGTGAAGAGTGATAGTATACAAATAAAAGATAAGATTATGATACAGGTTAAGATAAGTTCAGAGTGATCTCAGCGACGTCTTCCCCGGCAATAGCGCCAGAAATGCTTGTTGACACTTCTTAACGTTGCTACCAAAAATAGAGATAAATCTCTATCCCTGGCAACGGCGCTAGAAATGCGTGTTGGTATCTGTTACTGCTTACTGAATAATCCGCAGGCGCACGGATACGATGTAGCACTTCACTGGATGATTAGATCCAGTTTTAATATCTAACCCAATGGAAGATGTGTGAGGGTGATCTAAACTACAACTTAACCACCTGAGTAGCAAACAAGGTTGTAGAAGATAGAGATATAGAGAAGACAACTAAGGCTTCTAATTCAGGCTCAAGTAAGGTATGTCTAGGATGTTTCACTGGGGAATTGGATAGAGGAGCATAGGCAAAACTGTAACCTGACTACCAATTATTCTCCTGCTCAGCCTACCGATGGGATAGTGGAATATATAAGATTCAACGGAGTTATAAAGTTACCTCCGCAAGCTACCACCAAATCCAAAAGATAGGGTACATCTATAAGTAACGGAGTCTAAGCGCCACGCTTACACTACCAATACTACTCCAACCCAAGAGCTACAAGGATTAAAGTACTCAAAAGAGTTGCAAACCGGTAAAACAAGATAAAGAATGTACTTACTTGAACTCAGAAGTCAATTCCAATGCAATCTCAGATACAAGCTGTAGAGGTAGCACCGACAGGTTGATACTTCCTCCAAAACTCTCTCTTTGACTCTATCTCTCTATTTTTGATATAGAACTAGCTTCTAGAGGTATAGAACTAGCTCTCTCTTGGAATGCTAACTCTAGAGAGGTATGTCCATTCGAGGGACACCTCCCGGGATCCTAACTAGGGTTTCTCGATAAAGCTCTTCTTCTTTTGAATGGATCCTCTTCTCCCAGGGGGTTGCCTCTCCTTTTATAGCCTTGGCGAATCAACGTGAGCCCTTGGATAACCGACTTCGACGGGCGGTGGAGATCAATCCTCAAAGGCGGTGGAGCAACCTGGGTAAAGCGGGCCGTAAATGGGCTAGGGCCTGGACCGACCGGTCCAGGGCCAGACCTGCCAGTCTGGCCTGGTGGCCGCTGGTCCTCTCCTTCGGTGCAGCGGCTTCTCGTCTCTTCTGGAATCTTCCTGCGTAGCCGTGGCATCCAATCTTGCATTCTATGTTGTATCATTGCTCAAAAGTGCGTTGTTTCTAGTGTATGCCTGCAAAACCACTGATTCACCAAAACTCGTGGAATTCGTTAGTCAAAACCCTACTTCTAGATAGATAGATTGCTTTCATGTCACTTTGGAAGGTTAGTTGACGGTTGGATTTGAACATTAAGGACCGTCAACAGTGGCGTGAACTGGCAATCACGGCGACATTCCAGCACATTGGGACCTCGCCTGAGGAAACCATCACGTTGACCATGGTCAGGGACCTAGGGCGATGCTAAAACAAGAGAAAGGACAACACGAGCAGTGCTAGACTGCCTTGTCCAGGACGAGATGCCCATGGCGGCGTCCGGTGACCGGAGACGAAGATGACGACGTCGCCCGAGCACCTCCAGCGATGTCAAGCTCTAAGCTTTGGTTCTCTGAAGTCGCAAGGAAATCGTGAATCTGCTGGCTAGAGCAATTGGACAGCGGTGTTGTGATGGCTGCAAATTTCGACAGTGATGGCGAAACAATCGGCGGTGACCCGAGAGGAGAAAAGAGACATCAAAGGCTGGTGCAGGGCTTTTATAGGGCCTAGGAAGGTCAGGGAGATAGCTAGTGACTTTACGAGCACAGTGAGATGGTTGGCTGCCGGGTTTGCCGGCGACGCCGCGAGAAGCGCCACGGCGATCGGCGTCAGCACGGCATGGGCAGAGGGGAAAAGGAAATTCTCCCCCGGGCTACTTGTAGCGTAACAGACCATTTTTCCTTTTTCAAAATTACTCTCAAAAAATATATATAAACTTGAAAAATTCCAAAAATAAAAGTTGTCCAAAATAAAGAGAACTACAACTTTGCTTTTGGCCTCATATCCAAATTCTGAATATTTTTGAAATTGTACTTTTCAGATTTGAAATTGAGTTTAAGAAAATCCTTTTGCTGATTCCATGTGTAGCAATTAAATTAATACCAAATTGGTGATCAACTGACCAAACCAATTGTTTCACTACAAAGTATAAAGTTTATACTTTAAGTTAGAGCAAAAGTTTGGAAGTTTTTATTTGCAAAAATTCTAGTAATTTAATTCCCAAATCTGAACATGCAATTCCAATTCCAGCACTTAGAGAATTCGGGAAATGGAGTTTGATTCCAATTTCAGATTTGATTCTTCCTTTTTAAATATTTTGATTTGAAAATTATCATTGGGTTCAATCAAATACTAAACCATACACTTAGCACTCCAAAGAGGTTAAACTTTTATAACCCTAATTAACCTATAAATACATCATGCGAGCAACATAATCCTATCATGTGAAGCAAGCGTGGATAAGCAATTGCAACAAACTTGGACCACTCATGCAATAATTTTACTTTACTAACATGATGTTTTATGCTTAATATGATGACATGACAAAATTTTATTAGCGCTTAACACCCGGGTGTTACAGCTCCTCCCCCTACAAAAAATCTCATCCCGAGATTTAAAGAAACCTAAGTCCTAGGTTTTAGTAGGGGAAAAGGAAACGTGTCACACACTCTTTCTTACAACAATTTCACAAGATAGCAGGGGAATTCCAGTTTACAAACGCAATACCTATAGAAGGTAACAACTTTAGAAAGGAGTTGTCACCTAGATAGAGGCAAGAAAATCTAGAAAATTTTTCATTAAGCAATCCTCGGATTCCCAAGTTGCTTCCTCTTACGTGTGCATATTCCACTTTGAATCTTATAAAATCTAATGGTTCTTCTTTGAGTAACATGATCCTTTTGATCCAAGATCCGGATAGGATACTCCGAGTAGGTTCGGTCTGGTTTTAGATTAACTTTGTTGGTACTTGAAGACATTTCTTCAATTGTGAAACATGAAACACATTATGCACCGGCAGAGATTTTCTGGTAATTGAACACGATATGCCACTGGACCACATCTCTCGAGAATTTTGTAAGGACCAATATAGCGAGGGGCTAACTTGCCTTTGACAGAAATGGATTACACCTTTTATTGAGGACACTTTAAGATAGACATAATCACCCACTTGTAAACACTAAAGGTCGATGCCTTTGATTGGCATAGCTCTTTTGACGAGACTTTGCTACTTTTAAACTTTCTTGTATGAATTGAACTTTTTCTTTAGCTTCCTTTACAAGGTCACTTCCGTAGAACCATCTTTCTCTGCGTTTAGACCAATTTAGAGGAGTTCTACACCTCCTTCCATACAATGCCTCAAACGGTGCCATTTTAATGCTTTTCTAGTAGCTATTGTTATAAGAAAATTCTGCTAAGGGTAAGCATTCATCCCATTTGTCAGAATAAGCAAGGACACATGGTCTCAGCATGTCTTTAAGAATTTGATTAATTCTCTCTGTCGGTCCTCTGGTTTGAGGACGATAAGCCGAACTATGGATAAGCTTTGTGCCCATAGATTTGTGTAAGTGTTCCCAAAATTTGGAGATAAATTGTGCACCTCTATCTGAAACAATGGTTTTGGGAACACCGTGCAATTTTAGAATTTGACTGATATAAAGTTCGGCATACTTTTTAACTCGATCATCGTTGTTCACCGAGAGAAAATGAGCTTGTTTAGTAAGTCGATCAACAATGACCCAAATAGAATTGAATCCCTTGGAGATTCTAGGTAAACCAACAATAAAATCCATACTAATGTCTTTCCATTTTCAAGATGGAACTGGTAAAGGCTGTAATGGTCCTGCGGACTTAAGATGAACTGCCTTAACTTTTCGACAAATATCACACTTAGCAACATAACTAGCAATTTCAATCTTTATTTTGGTCCACCAGAATCGCTGTTTCAGATCCTGATACATCTTATCATTTCCTGGATGAATAGAGAATCGAGTTGAATGTGCTTCATTGAGGATTTGTTGACGTAGCTCAGGAACTTTTAGAACTACCAGACAATTCTTGAACCAAAGAACATCATCATCATCAATCCTAAAACATGGAGCTCTCCTAGATCTAACATTTTCTTTGATGTGAGCAAGTACCTTTATTGATTTGTTGTGTAGCTACAATTTGGGCCTGGATGGTGGACTTGACAGCTATATTGGCCAAAGTGCCAGGTGAGATCATTTGCAAACCCAGTCTTTCCATTTCTCGATATAAGGTTGGCTTAAGTGGTCTTGCTACAAGACAGTTGCATTGTGGTTTGCGACTGAGAGCATTAGCCACAATATTTGCTTTACCTGGATGATAGTGCACTTCTATATCATAATCTTTGATTAATTCCAACCACCTTCTTTGTCGCATATTTAACTTAGACTGAGTAAAGATATATTTCAATCTCCTGTGGTCAGAATATACACGGCAATTGCTCCCTAACAAATAATGCCTCAATATCTTGAGTGCATGAACCACGGCTGCCAACTCAAGATCATGGGTTGGATAATGCTCCTCATGACGCTTGAGTTGCCTGGAAGCATAGGCAATGACTCGCCCTTCTTGCATCAATACACATCCAATTCCAATGCCCGAGGCATCACAATACACATCAAACTTCTGCTCGATGGTACGGATCCAGTCATCCGCTTCCAGAGGTTCATCTACCTTGAAAAATATAGGTGGACGGGTACCCATAAAATCCTTGTACTTGAATTCTTCAGCATGACCTTGATGACCCGGTGCTCCACTCTGCTGTGCCATGGCATTAAGAAGACGAGTATTGTCGGCACTAGCATTGATGAGTGTTGCCATAGCATCCATTAGTGTTGGTGGGGTGGGTGGAGGTGGAGGTGGATTGTTCCTTGCACCACGAGAAGTGCCAGGGATATCAATATTAGTTTCTCCAGAGCGAGTCCTCATCTATGTGTCATGAATAAAAGTTAATTTCTAGATTTTTTTATAGGAAGGGAGGATAAATTTTTAAAGAAGGGTAGCATGAATAGAAAAGGTACAACTCAACACACTTTTGTAAGGGAGGTATTTAGTGTAGATATGACATGATGCATGACGATTTAGATTTCTAATAGAACTTCCTCACCAACAAACACTCACATACATGATGGCACATACATACGTATCTCTTTTCCTAAGGTCACCCAACACTCCCTCACCGCAAGTTAGCGTACCTGCAGAAAATTTTATTGCAGCCCTTTTCCCCATAGATAATATATCACACAAGGAAAGCGGTAAAATTAAATGCTCCCCATACATATATACCCCTGTATACATATATGTAGCACTAACTACCTGGATCATCATCATATCACCCACAATTAAGTACCTTCATATGAACATATGTGTAACATGTAAATATGCCGGTAACCACACTAGCACTCCCCTAGACTGGCGGTTGTCCGATCATGCTCTCACAACTTACACTTACCTTGGCGTAGGTGCGACGTTGTAGAATTTAAAGAGACAGTTTATACTACACACCTCCATATAGGCATATACAAATATATATACATATACTTCCGTCTGAGGTCACCACCACCCTTAGGTCATCGGGTGACAAGATAACCATTCAATACTTACCTCCTTACCTGAGCGTGGAGGTATATGATCCATACAATTCAATTAATTCCCCCCAAAAGTCAGTTTACTTAGGTGCCATCATTTATATAACTCACACGCAATCAAACTCCTAGGTTTAAAATATAGCACACCGGAATATCGAAGTACTCCCGAACTTTTATAAAGTAGGGCAAAAGAAAAAAAACACATGTTACTTACTTGAACTATCACTATAATAGCGATAGTGCTATCTCTCAAAAGCAGGAGGGAAGAACAGCAGGGGATGCGTCGGAAACAACTTTTAAATTTTTGCAAACTTATATTAATGTAAATTTTGAAGTTTTATAAACAGTAATACTGTAATAACCTGTAACCAATGCTCTAGTACCAGCTGTCACAGAACCGGCTAAATTATGTGGCCCACATACACATACCATTGCCTCTCAGGCCTCCGGTTACTTATGCATGGGAGACAAACGACTTAACCAACTCTGCTTTTTCGAACAGGATCGAATGGTTACACGACATCCCAGTATTACAACAGAGTTCACATACTTATATAGAATATATTACATCAGAGAAAGCGGAAGTGTACAACATAGTTTCACAAAATAGTACTAACTTTATTACAAACCATGTTTCACTCTCACTCTCAGAGTAAGTAACATTATTCAATTTGTTACAAGCACACATCAGTAAGTCACCCTGCCCGCGGGTGCACACAAACACAACCTGGCAATTTTTACTTTTCTTCTTCTAGGACCGTCATGCAAGAGGGACAAAATGTCGCCTGCTCATGCGGCTCACCTGCAACAGGGGTTAACAAACCCTAAGTACATGAGGGTACTCAGCAAGTCTTACCCGACAGAGAGGGTTAACAAGAGCATGCTGGCTAAAGGGGTTTTCTAGGCCAGAAACTAGAGAATGCTTTTGCAGAAAAGCTTTCTAATTAAAGATCCCTACTTTTAGGTTTTTACTTAGTTATTAACAAATCTCATAACTTTACTTATTCTAAATTTTATACGTTCTTGAATCAATACATCTCATAACCAGTAAGTCATATTCCATCGTTATACTACGATGATGGTGCGAGGATCAAGTCTCCTGTTACCATGGAGCAAACGACGACGATTCGAATCGATTAATAACCTAGCTGGGGATTCCTAAACCACACGACATATGCAGGTCCTAGACCTACATATATCAACCCTTTCTCTTGGATCCTCCAAATGGGTCTGGGTCTGCGCTACCTGAGAGTACAGTACTCCACCACCGTATGCCATCCTCTCCTGGACTCATATGCCATCCCGTCGGGACTCATATGCCATCCCTACCTTTGGACTCATAGGGTGGGTACACGTTACTCCCGCCATCTCTCCAATCCCAGTGCGTAGGGATCCATTCACAAACTGGATTAGCCAAGGTACACAGGCTTACCGGAGTATGTGGCTAGTACTGCAAAGTTCTCGATCCAAGGGCCAATCAAAAGAATGGTCCTTAATCGACACAGACGGAGCACTACACTGATCATCACATAGTGCTCGCCACATGTCCGGTCTCCATTTAACATCCAACTCACTTACTTGTACCTAAGAGAGGTACTTGGCCGAATGATCAAGTCATCACTTCTCAGGACATCTCCTGAGCAAGGCTCATAGCAAATGACAACTTACCACTAGACCTTTTTACTAAGCATGGCTAAGCATTACTAACCTATTTCAACTAAAAGGGATTTTTGGATAATGTATCAAGGATAAGGTGAGTAATGCATCAAGTGGTTTACCACTATTACTTATTCAATTTATGCATGAAATATAAAGCAATTGTGTAAACTTTTTAAAAACACAAGGAAAAGAGGTTTATGCTCCGGGGCTTGCCTTCAGTGGATGGATCTCCTTGCTCAGATGGACCGCAGATATCAAATCCCACTGAGTTAGATGGAGTTACTTCTCTCAAATTAGGGTCAATAGTATCCACCTCGCTTTTAGGATCTAAGCGAAGAAAAGAACGCGTGCTTTAATTACTAGAATTGATATTACTAAAATGCAAGATGAAATGACCTTAAGTGGATGAATGTACTAAATCAAAGTCAAACATCTTGAGTACAACTTTCCTTCATGGTAAAGTTGTATTCGGGTTTCATAAATTTTAGTTTCATCATCATTAGAAATTTTTATTTTATTAGCATTGAACAAGACTAATCTTATTAGTAATATAATGATCACAAAGTAGATCATTACAAGCCATGGACCAACAGGGGTAAAGGTGGTGCGTGGTCTTCAAGAAAATCCCAAACACAATCAACTCTACATTACTCCTCTCTTTTTATTAATTGAGTTATCATTAACCTAAGGCTAACATTACTACTAATTATAACATAACATTGCCATAGACCAGTGGTGTGTGCTGATCTTTGGGCTTCATCGAATACCAATTATCATCCAACATTTTATTAGTAAAGTAATGAAAGTAATTAATTAGTTATTAACAATTTTTACAGTCATTAAGTAGGCCTAAAATTATTCTCTAAAGTGAGCTTACTCTAATCAGTGCCAAAATTTTTGTGGAGGTAGATTATATCATATAAAGCTTAAGCCTAAATTTGTGGAATTTTTGGATTAATGTAGTGGCCTACAAAAATCATAAACTAGGCATTTGTGAATTAAAAAGAGCAATTTTAATTCATAAAAATTTTATCAAACAAGGCAAACTCATATTTTTCCTACACAGATCATGTCACGAGGATTCGATAACAATTTTCCTCACATTTTTATCACTTATATTTATTTAATTATGAATTAACAAAGAATCAGCAAAATGGAATTTTCGAGAAAACATAAAAGGAGAAAACCCCTAAAGGGACTCAGCCTGCTGGACCTGGGCCGCAGGCTTGGCCCAAATCGGCCCCGAAGCGGCCCGTGTCGCCACTGGCCTCCTTCTCCTTCCCGTGTGTGCCCGACAGCTCGGCCCCGCTAGTTAGCGAAGCGCCGCCGCCGCTGACGGCGGCGCGGCCGGCTCCGACCACCAGCCGATTCTCACCGACGGCGACCTCACCGGTGATGGCATCTAACCAAACATGTCCCTCTCTCTCTCTCCCACACACCCAGGGGTGCTCGGTTGACCGGCTGGAGCCTCCCGACAGCCACGACGACGACCATGGTGGCCAGCGGAGCTCCAGCGTAGCCCCGACACGCCACGACGAGCTCAACGGCGGCGCGAAGGCCACCGATAGACGTAGCTCGGTACGGCGAACAAGACTAAACACCCAATTCCATATGAAAACCTAAGCTATACCCCTGACCGCGACGGCGGCGGTCGGCACGGCGGAACTGATGGACTAGACGGTGTTTCGGCCGGTACCGTCCGGTAGAGACCTCGGAGTGGGCAAGGTTAGGCTTAGGAGCTCACCCCGAGCACGTTGCTCTAATTGGTTGGATCGATTACGGGGCGGAGAGGCACTGTCGGCGGTGACGGTGATGGCGGTGACGTGAACTGGCGATCACGGCGACGTTCCGGCACGTTGGGACCTCGCCTGAGGAAACCATCAGGTCGACCATGATCAGGGACCAGGGCGATGCTAAAACAAGAGAAAGGATAACACGAGTGGTTCTAGACTGCCTTGTCCAGGATGAGATGCCCACGACGGCGTTCAGTACCGGGGACAAAGATGACGATGTCGCCCGAGCACCTCCAGCGATGTCAAGCTCTAAGCTTTGGTTCTCTGAAGTCGCAAGGAAATCGGAAATCGTGAATCTGCTGGCTAGAGCAATTGGACAGCAGTGTTGTGATGGCCGCGAATTTCGACGGTGATGGCGAAACAATCGGCGGTGACCCGAGAGGAGAAAAGAGACGTCGACGGCCGGTGCAGGGCTTTTATAGGGCCTGGGAAGGTCAGGGAGATAGCCAGCGACTTCGCGAGCACGGTGAGATGGTTGGCTACCCGGGTTTGCCGCTGACGCCGCGAGAAGCGACACGGCGATCTGCGTCAGCACGGCATGGGCAGAGGGGAAAAGGAAATTCTCCCTTGGGCTACTGTAGCAGAACAGCACCCTTTTTCCTTTTTCAAAATTACTCTAAAAAATATATATAAACTTGAAAAATTCCAAAAATAAAAGTTGTCCAAAATAAGAGAACTACAAATTTGCTTTTGGGCTCATATCCAAATTCTGAATATTTTTGAAATTGTACTTTTCAGATTTGAAATTGAGTTTAAGAAAATCGTTTTGCTGATTCCGTGTGTAGCAATTAAATTAATACCAAATTGGTGATCAACTGACCAGACCAATTGCTTCACTGCAAATTATGAAGTTTATACTCTAAGTTAGAGCAAAAGTTTGGAAGTTTTTATTTGCAAAAATTCTAGTAATTAAATACCCAAATCTGAACTTGCAATTCCAATTCCAGCACTTAGAAAATTCAGGAAATGGAGTTTGATTCCAATTTCAGATTTGATTCTTCCTTTTAAATATTTTGATTTGAAAATCATCATTGGGTTCAATCAAATACTAAACCATACACTTAGCACTCCAGTAGGTTAAACTTTTATAACCCTAATTAACCTATAAATACATCATGCGAGCAACATAATCCTATCATGTGAAGCAAGCATATGGATAAGCAATTGCAATAATTTTACTTTACTAACATGATATTTTATGCTTAATATGATGACATGACAAAATTTTATTAGCGCTTAACACCCGGGGTGTTACACCAGTTGGCTTTCTTCAGTAAATTTTGATGCCCTGATATCCCTCGATTTGTGTTCTTAGTTTCTTGCAGACCTTGTTTCCATGTTGTCATTGCAGATTGGTGCATCTATTCTTTGCTGGCAATCAACAACTTTCAGCAGATCAGCTATTGCTCTAATATGTTTCGCACAATAGCTTTGTTCCCAAGTGTTTTATTACCTTCTTCACCCTTCATATGGCCTGCAGGGATGACTTTTGGATAATTTTGTGGCCTTTTGGTAATCACAGTGGGGATGAGCATAATAGGCATTTTATTGCCGTATTTTACAGGCTCTGCATTCCACTGTAGGATACATGTGTGTCTTTTTACTGTCATCTTTTTCTTCTTCATGTTTTATCCGAATAGAATAAGAAACAAATTAGCAAATTACTTAATTTTGAAAATTTGATTGATAATTTTTTTGCAGACATGGTTGAAGAAGGGCCAAAGAAAGCAGCATTTGTAAGGCTTGTTGGCGAAGGAGATTGGCATCATCAATTTAAAGCTGTTGATTTACTTAGGATTTCTTCTTTTTTTTTAGCTTTACTTAGGATTTCTCTATTTCCCCATATATATATTTTTTACAAATTAGCAATTTTATATTTGAACTCAGGGGCACGTTATTTAATTGTTTCCTATGGTGTAGGAGGTTGAGATAATCTATGCAAAAAAGGAATGGATTTTTCATTGAAAATTTGTATTGTTCATGGCTTCACTCCATTGCAGAAACATCTTAATGAGATCTTTATTACTAAAAAGGTGTAATTTCACAAGCAAGGAAGAGCATAGTTAAGCTCATACAAATTTAATCATCTCATTATAACTTTTTGTTGCTCCTGTTGCAACGACGGGCAATTGAAATGTTGCAATGCACAATCCTTCATGTTCTCTCCTATTGCAACATATTCTTCGCATTGGAGAAAGCTTGATTCATGTAATAGTGATATTCTGAACTTGAATCATAGCTTATATTTGAATTATTGTGTCATGATTGTCTCCCATTGCAACGCACGAGCATTTACCTAGTAGAAATAAAAAAACAAGAACAAATCTATTGTGTCTGTGTTGGCAAAAAAACAATTAATAGACTAATGTGGTCTGTATAGCCATAAATCACAAAAAAACAGATTACAATTTCTTTTCTATAGAAGGGTAAACATAACATTTTGAAATGTGTTTGGCACAAATCACAATTAACAGAAAATAATTTTTTTCTATAGGAGGACAAAGTCAAAATTCTTAAATGTGCTGCCACAAATCACAATAAACAAACTACGATTTTTTTCTATAAAAACACAAATACAAATATTTGAAATGTGTCGACACAAATAACAACTAACAATTTTTTTCTACAGGAAGATAAGGAAAAAATGTGGTGTATGCTAGCACAAATCACAATTAACCGAATACAATTTTTTTCTATAGGACAAAAACAAAAATCTGAATGGGCTGCCACAAAGGATCAGGTGTGTTAGCACAAATCACAACTAACAATATTCTTTCTATGAAAGGACAAGGACAAAAATTGTCCTGTGTGCTAGCACAAATCAGAATAAACATAGAAAAAGAGTGTAAGCACAAATCATAAGAAACAATTTATGTTAGCTGAAGCTGCATAACGCACCTTGAATGCAACATGACAACCGATGATGGTTTGCACTAAATTTTTACAAACATGTAAAAAAGAGACTACTTCAATGGCATCGAGTAACCCACTACACAAAAAAAATATCAGAGTATATTACCAGATTAGAGTTAAGACGTTTGACATAGCTCTTCTTCATTTGAAACATGAGGACAGGAATTTGTGGTTGACCTTTCTTGACAAGAGCAACTATTTTCTCTCCTCTTGTTATCTGCACTCAGGTGGCACCATCCCGACAAGACAAAATTTGCTCTGAGAATGCCTTGACATGATCTAACTGGATAGATTCATTGCCAGATAGACTATCTTCTCCTGATACGATATTATATTAAATTATTAAAGGGACAACAATAAAAGAAGTATGATAAAAAATACAAATGGCTCATCAATTTAAACCTGATTCCTCATATAGTGAGGATGTTGCAGCCTTCTTTGCTGTTTCCTTTCGACGGCTTAAGCTTCCCGTCTTATCAGATCCACCTCTAGAACAATTTGATGCTGCGTGGATTAAATAGACTATAAATGTGGATCTTCTCCCAGCCATTGTCAGTAAAAAAGAGTCCGATATCTTCCTCCTGCAAATGATTGTCCACTAGTACAAAAACCATTTTTCCCCGACACGTTGTTTTTTTTTTACCACAGGCGGTTCACAATTTCATTACGCCCGGTAGAAAAAATACAGTGGGCCCAACAAGAGAACCGCTTTGTGTAAAAAGCGGTTTACACAGGCGGCTCTCTTTAATTCTGCCGCCTTGTGTAAATAGGTGTATTTACACAGGCGGTTTATAATACCAACCGCCTGTGTAAATACCATTTACACAAAGGGCCGACATTGTAAACCGCCTTGTGTAAATATAGCTATTTACACAGCGCGCATTTAAGAGAGCCGCCTTGTGTAAACCGTTTTACACAAAGCGGCTATCCTTACCAACCGCCTGTGTTAATAATGCTATAAATTCCCTTCTTCTACCTCCGGACAAGAACAAGCACTCCCGTGCTCGCGTACGTGGGGCGACGAAGTGGCGATTCCAAGGGGGGAGGTTTTGAGCTTCATTTCTTTGGTGAGAAACTTCCAAAAGGTTAGTTAATGTCGTTGCCGCTATTTTTTTAGTGATTCGTTGGTTCAATTCTTGTATTGGAGGTGCTCTAAATCTAGGGTTAGGGTTAGGGTTCATATATAGCTAGGGCAAGAGAGAGAGAGTTTTAGCAATTTTTTTTAAATTGTATAAATACTTTTAGAATTCTAGGTTTATTAATTAGTGTTACTTAGTATTTTATGTACTTAGGGTTAGTGAATTAATTTAGTAATTATTGGTTTATTAATTAGAGTTAGTTGGTAATTTTTTGTACTTAAGGTTTGTTAATTAGGGTTTGTTATTATTGCTTATACTTGGGGTTTATTAATCGAGATGCTATCTCCATTTATTAATTAGAGTTAGTTAGTATTTAATGTACTTAGGGTTAATGAATTAATTTAGTTAGTAATTAATGGTTTATTAATTGGAGTTAGTTAGTATTTTATGTACTTAGGGATTATTAATTATAATTTATTATTATTGCTTACACTTAGGGTTTGTTAATCAAGATGCCATCTCTATTTATTAATTAGGGTTAGTTAGTATTTTATATACTTAGGGATAGTTAATTAGGGTTTATTATTATTGCTTATACTTAGGGTTTGCTAATCATGATGCCATCTTCATTTATTGGTTAGGGTTAGTTAGCAGGTCTAAATTTGAAACGAAATGACATGTAACACTACAAGGTTGTGCAGATAACATGCATTGACGTGTATATATGTAATTTTATGGTTAATGTTTGATTTTATGTGTATATATCTATAATATTAATATGTGTTGTATATATGATGCAATTTTATAGTTCATGTTTGCATATCTTATATATATATATATATATATATATATATATATATATATATATAGCACAGTGTGGAGGCAAATATTAATATTTGAAAAAAAAAAATTAATTACACAAAGGCTCACGGTGTGAGCCGCCAAAGAAAAATTTGTTTTCACAGGGCGGCTCTCATTGTCAACCGCCTGTGTAAATGCCTATTTACACAAAGCGGCCGACAATGTGAGCCGCCTGTGAAAACCAAATTTTCACCGGGCGGCTCACGCCGTGCCGCCTTATCTTGTCAGGCCGATTAGTACTTGACCCCTAGTACAGGCGGTGGGCTTGGCCGCCTGTACAAATGCCTCTAGCACCGCCTGTAGAAATGTTTTCTGTAGTAGTGGTCAAGGACAAATATCTGAAATTTGTCGGCACAAATCACAGCAAAGGACAAGTGTATGGATCATTAAATGTGACAAAAGCAAGGAGGTGAAGGCAAGGAGTGTGTTAGCACAAATCACAAGAAACAGTTTTTTTTCTATGAAAGGACAAGGACAAAAATTAGGTGTGGACTGGCACAAAACACAATAAACAAAGGAAAAGGTGTGTTAGCACAAATCACAAGAAATATTTTTTCTACGAAAGGACAAGGACAAAAATTGGGTGTGGGCATGCACAAAACAGAATAAACGAAGAAAAAAGTGTGTTAGCACAAATTGCAAGAAACAAATTTTTTCTATGAAAGAACAAGGACAAAAATTTGGTGTGGGCTTGCACAAAACACAGTAAACAAATAATGGTCAGAAAAAGAAAGACAAAAAACCGTTGGCGGGCAAAAAGGAATAGTGGAGAACATAAGAACCAAAGCCAAAAACAAGATTACCTGTAAGCACCGTGGAGAAGGAGGACAC
Organism: Chrysopogon serrulatus; assembly: GCA_015844335.1. Classification (NCBI taxonomy): domain Eukaryota; kingdom Viridiplantae; phylum Streptophyta; class Magnoliopsida; order Poales; family Poaceae; genus Chrysopogon; species Chrysopogon serrulatus. The sequence goes on along the minus strand of JADLZL010006901.1, from coordinate 204,845 downwards.
AACGGTAAGACCTGCATGAAGTTGCACCTTCTTGCTGTGCCTTCAAAAAGCAAGAAAAGGAAATCATCTAACACAGAGAAAGGTAAACCATACATTTGGTAAGTAATAGCATTACATCCACACAAGTTGTATGTATACTTATGTAATTTTGTTGATATTATGATGCTGTAGAAGTTAATAAAACATGGTAGTGTAAGTGGAACAAAGAGAACTAAAAAGGGAAAATTCAACGAATGAGGAAACAAGGAACAACACATGGAATGCAAATTACCAATCAAAATGAAGAGTGTAGTCCAGTTTGAGCGGTGAAACATCCTCGATTTTCCACGAAGGAAAAATCCACAAAATGAGCTATAATGTGACAAAACCAAAGAATGATTCCATCACATAATCATATATCAGTGGATACCACAGTCATACATCGTAAGATTACAAGATAATACATCATTTGAGGACTCACCTATTACAGGATTAATCTAGCGGAAACATATCTAGTCATCATTAGAGTTGGCAGAATCATGTCGTCGAGTGAAGGCTCCTCCTTCATGGCATCATCGGAGTGGATTGTCAGCGGTGTAGATTCCATCTTTCGAACCAAACTTGAGCGCAGGCACGAGACCTCCTAATTCTTGTAATTTAGCATCTCCAAGAAGCAGGTAATCTGCACCGCCAGATGTGTGCAGGCCATGGTCAACACCGATGAACTTTAGTGGAAAAAGATAAAACAAGGGATCTGGCGATCCTAAAATTTGGCTGTGGTTTGCATCCTTAGCGCATGCGAAGTAACATCAAGTAGTATATAATATAATAGTTTGTCAAGTTTTAATCTATTCCCAACCACATACACACACATCCATCCATCTTCCCATCCGTCCCACACCATCATCACCTCACCACCACCACACCTTACTTCATCTCACTCTCAGGTCGGCAGGCCAACTCCCTCTCGGCCTGTCTCAATGACCCGCAGCCCCAAGGCTCATGGTCGGCAATACCACATACCCAAGGGGAGAAAAGAAGACTCATCTCCTATCTAGTGAAGCAAGTCCTAAGAAAGGTCCATAGCCGATAAGTCGGCATATGTATCTATCGATCAACCATACACTCTGCAGAGGTTTACATACCCACCAGATGTCCATCATCGACAGTGCCCCATCTAGGCAGATTCCGGCTGCTTGCTAGCCTAGAACGATGCCACCCTACCTCTCAGCCCTGGAACATCCCAAGTATTAGTCGGGAATGGCTAATATTGTGAGTCATAGCGTAACATCCCGAATGTCACAGCAACCATGACGTCTCAGAAGGGTGTGAGTCCATCATGCCCGTACCTCCCTACACACTTTTGCCCAATAGTTATGGCACCGCTCTACCAAGTAGCCCAGCCGTCTCTCATTCCCATAAGAGAGCGAGTGGGATGCAAGGATTCCTGGTGAGTCTGAGTACTAGTAAGTCCTTAGGGTTGACCAAGCCAGAATGTCTTCACCCGGTTTACCATTTTACGTGCCACCATAGCACGCCCATCCTGGGCTCCACCCCTCAGAGGCTCACACCCAGGACCTCCTTCCACGCGCATTTACCTGCCACAGGTAATCCTCTCATCACAGGATGCCCAGGTAGCATCACACGGCAAGACTCGCCCTAGGCTCGTCGTATACTCTAGCTCAGTCGACACAACCCTCACCCTCCACGCACCTAAGACACACACAGCATGCTCATACAACACCAAGTCTAGCATCCCAAGCCAAGCCATTTCTAGGGGTTCACCACCAACATCACATCATAGATACAATGAGAGTGGAGTTAAAGTAAGTATGGTGATATAGAATGCAAGCAAGCAGACAGGTAAATATATGTAGGTGAGCACGAGCGTAAAGCTGGGTGACATGGTAGAGTGGTTGTAATCAAGTAATAATGGCTCAGGCAATAGCATGCATCAAGATACTAGTAAAGGAATAAATATAAAGTGCTAGCAGTTCTAATTATGCAATGTCTAATAGGATTCTCTAAAAGAAGATGCTGCCATGACACCTGCGATGTCGAGGTAGTAGTGGTACAGTTCTCCTTCCGTTGGTGTAGTCGTTGGTTGACTCCATCCTACGAATCCTTTCATCCACATTCTCTTCCTCCGCGAGTCTCGGTCCAAGCGTCATTGTACTCAGAGTAGCTACTCCATAAAACGACACCCACAAGGCAAGAAAACATATGATACTCAAAAGAACTCAAGACACAGGAAGATCCATTAACACCAGAGACATTAAAAGGTACACGAGTTAGCCCTCTCGGCGGATGTCCGAATCCTCAGGCCAAAGAGACAAGAGTGGTGGTTTGCTATGCATAAGCTGGATGGCCAAGCCAATATGGCTTTAAGTATAAATGGTTTAAGCTAAAGCTTATCATTAGCATACACCATGGCTCACGTTCTCTTGATCCAAGCATCATGGAGTTGACGGGAATCGGGAGATGGGCTTAGCAAGGAGAAAGGTAAGAACAACGGGGCTCGGCTCTTGTAGCCTTTTTCTGACAAGTCACAATTGGACAGAAGGATATAAAATCTAACAATGCTATTGTGACTTGGCATTGATGTACTTCAACTGTCCCGCCATAGTACCCAGCGGTAGTAGAAGTGGTCGGTGCAAAATAAATCAGGCAATGGTTACGGTCTTCTCAATCCACACGACACATTAACATTAGGAGCTGAGAAGTATGGAGTTAGCTAGGCATACCTATGTCATGCTCTCGGTCACATCTTCGGTGAAGATGTTTCACTCGGTCAATCGGGTCAACTCTCACGGTCCCGGGGCATAACATCAACCATAGCCTCGCTAACTAAAGAGAGATGGTCCGATCTTTGATCCATTCACCACGATCAAGACGGGATCGAATAGAGCGGGCTATCAGGGTAGAAAAGCAAGTTCAATCAAAGAGCGGTGGCCTACTTCCAATGCGTGTGCCATGGTAACAGACGAGCATCGAGAAGGGAGCAACATTCCAAAGAACACGAGTGCGTGAACCACTTGTAGGGTACCCGACCTTGGTGCACTAGCACTAGGATATCTCTCAAATTCGTAGCGGTGCAGTTGTCACCGCGAGAATCAAAGAAAAACAACGGTCATATAGGGTACAAGCATACAAGGGTTTATGCACGAAGAGCGAATGAGAGGCAAACGAAGAAGTATAGCTCCATAGTCATGGCGAGGCGAACTCGTGACCACAAGCTATACTAGCGAGTGTTGGCATCCATCGTTCCATAATTGTTGTCCCCTAGACCATCTCCCATAGGACTAGGTCACGAAAGACTCGATGTGAGCGGGTAAGATCCATGTTGAGTTTGATATCGATCTCGATTCTTCCACAAATATGTCCTAGGGCCAAAGCTAGGAGCTAACGCTCGTAGCACTCTAGGGTCAACTAAAAAGCGAGGGTCGAGTTACACTCGGCATTACGGCCATGGCGAGACAAGTCCCGCGATCGTAATGTCTGAATGAGGTACGATCCCTCAGCCGGCTCAAAGGCTCAGCACACAGAGACACTCACAAACAACTAGCAATAAGAACCATCAACATGATAAAAGACACATTAACTCAATAATATTAGAGTAGCACAATTCCATAGCATTAAGATGGAGGGATTCCTGTATCACAGATGTATACATAGAGAGGTCATAAGGACAAGGTACAACAGTATGGACATGTATATGAAATAGTAACATGGGGACAGAGGGATCCAGTGGGTCACGGCTTGCGATGGTCTGGGATCACGGGGACTCTTGACGGTCCATCCTCGTGACTCGAGGTGACGGGAGTGGTGGCGAAGTACGGTGATGGGGCCAGTCTACACGAGATCTGTTAGGGCATCCAAAGAGAGATCCTACAGTCCAAGATGAGCTGCACATCATCATGATGTCCAAGCTAAGACTAAGGCTGTCCAGAGACTCGAGGGCTCATGTCATGGTCACGGCATTCCCTCCCCGGCGTTTCAGATGCTGTGGATCCATTAGGCTTAAGTTCGGTCACGTGCTAGTGAGTGTGTCATGTCTATAGGGCTCGAAGGTCGGTCAACAAAGCATAACGGCACGAAGGCCAGACAGACATGATATAGATAGATAGAGATGGAATGCAACATGTATAAGTGCGGATGACAGGTATGAATAAGATGAAATGCTAGAGTTTTGTCGACATCGCGAACGGCGTCGATGAGGGTTTCCACGGTTCGACCTTGTCAGTGGAGGAAGGCGAGGTCGGTAAGGCTTCATCGGAGCATTGCCGGAGGTGGCGGGAGGTCCACAGCCAACCGGGCTGGCCTTGGCCTATGGTAGCCACTTGTGGCCACCTGTGGCCAGCTCTGGCCGGCTATGGCCTCCTCTGGCCAGCCACGGCCAGCTGCTGGTGGCCAGCAGCCAGCTGCGGCCAGCCGGGGTAGGCTGCAGCCAGCCGCAAGAGGCCAGGCATGGCCATGGTTGGCCGTGAAGGCCGGGCGTGGCCAGGAGATGGCTGGACGCTGGCTGTGGCTTTCTGCAAGGCATAGGGCACGGCGAAGGTGAGCTTCGGCTGCTGTTGGCCCACCGGCGAGGAACTACGCGGCTGCGGGCTCGTGTTCGGTGGGGATGGTGCTGCGCTGGGACATGGTGAGGTGAGGGTGACATAGGCCGAAGCTGAGCTGCTGAGACGTCGGTGTTCCCGTCGGTGGCGTAGTCGGTGCAGCACGTCGACGGGGCGTTCCTTGGCGTCGTGCACTGCAGTAGGCGAGGACGACACAGGGTGGCGCTGCTGCAATTCGGTGAAGGCGTTCCCGTGGTGCAGGGGATGTCGGTGGCTCGGTTCGGCATGGTGGCAAGCACGGGCGTCCGGCGAGGAAGACCGGCGAGGCCAAGGTGAAGGTAGCGTCATGGAGGCGAACGTTGAGGCAGAGGGAGCACCACGCCGTGGCGTGGGGTTGTCGGCGCGTCCGGCAAAGATCGGGCGACACGAGCTCGCCAGACGGGCGCAGCTTGGCACGGTGAGGGACGGCGTGGTGGCTTCATGGCGTGGCGGCTCCATGTCGGTGACGCCGCGCGGGCGCGCGGCTATCCACGGCGCGGAGCGAGCAGAGGTTGCGCACGTGGCAAGGCGTGATGGCGCCGCTGCTTGGCGGCGCGGCGGTCACGCCACCGGGCGAGCCGGGCACGCTGGGGTCGCGGTGCACGCGCGTCCATGGCGTGGTGGCGCGACGCGGCTACGGGTGGCACGGCGTGAACGCGGTGGAGCGCGACGGTCATGAAGGAGAAGGAAGCAGAGGGGTGAGCGGCAGGAAAAACAGCGGCGCAGTTGTCGAATGGAGGAGGAGCGCGGTGGCTCATGGCTTAAATACGCGTGGGCATCTAGGGCTTCAAGGGTCAGTGGACATCCTCGTCGTCGGTGCCTGCGTTGGGACACGCGTCGTGCATCGGCACAGACGCCGAGGGCACGGGCACGCGGTCCTCCCATCACGGAGCAGCGGCGGTGGATTCCTGGGGAGCTCTGCTCCCTAGGGTTTCTAGGGGAGCGCCGAGTGGGCCTGTTGGGCCGGTAGCGGGGTAACAACGGCCGGCGGGCTGCAACGTGGCCCTGGGCTGCGCGGGTGGGAGGTGCTGCGCGCGTGGGTCGGGGGCAGGAGCGGGCTGGTTCGCAAGGCGTGGCGCCGGTGGGCTCGGCCCGAGAAGGAGACGGAAGGAAGGTGGCCGGGTGTGCTTGGTGGCTGCGTGGCAAGGAGAAATGGAGGGAGAGTTGGGCCACGGGTGAAGGGGAAGTTTGGGCCGATCTGGTTGGCTTTGGGTCCAAGAAGAAAAGGGAGCTTTTCTATTTTGTCTTTTCAATTGCTAAATTACTTCTAGGGCTCCTATATATATACATGTATCTCACCATCATATATACTCCTTATGGGGGTCCTCTAGGGCTTAGGGATTCGTTTCCAAGGGTTGGCTACATAAGTATTGGGTCAACGGTCATCGCCTTAGGGAAAGAGAGAGGATCCAACATAGTAGGGTGAAAAGGAAAAGGGGATGTTTTCCCCTTTCCACGATTTGCGACTCGAGAGCCGATAAGGTTCCACGAAGATTGCGGAATTGTATCCAGAGGATGGGGGAAGGATTCTGATCGAGATTTGGGGATTGTCCCGCTAAGAATACAAGGGAAGTCGCTATGGTTTGTGCTCTCCGACACAAACACTAAACCAAAAAGAGAAGTTCCGACAAACACCTACAATCAATGCTATATGTGTGCAATAATTTATTTATAAATTGTTCCCGGTTGACTCATGTTTGACCTACAATCTACATGCTTCATATGTTTGCAAGAAATTTTTTTAAAGTTCGTATTTTGGCTTACGGAAAAATCCGGGTTGTTACAAGTGGCCAATTAATTTATGTAATGAACAGGATGTTACAATCTTAAATTAAATTATGCTCAGAACTACAATTGCATATGAGCAAAACTACAATTGCATATGATCAGAACAACAATTGCAGTGCCCGATAGCTGCAATTTACTTTTTTTGGTTTCTGCAATTATGTAGCCGAATCTTTTATTTGTTTGGTTTTCATCAACAACAGATATTAATAGTAATGGAGCACTTCAAAATTTAGTAGTATTTTTTGGATGCATTTTATTAAAGGAGCAAACGACCATTTTCACGGTAACCACTACACTAAGATACCCAAGTATAGGTGGGTGCAAAAGTGACCATATCTTAAAAGTCATAGCTCTTGGTAAAAGGCAGTCAGGGAATAGGAAGACAGAGAGCACGCTAGAGCTTACAAGTCCTCAAGCTGCTTGAGCTTGGAGATGGTGAAGGGGATGTCTCCATACAACAAGTTGCCAGACAAGAAAAAACAAAAGACATGGGTTACTCACCAAAGTGGTGTTTCATAAATTATTTGATTCAGAATATTTAATGTCAGATAATCAGTGAGTTACATGATGCTAAAAATGATCACTAGATTCACAGAACTAAGAATGTTGAACAAAGCTTCAATTACATGGACAATTTCTAGAACAAAATTTGCATAACACGATGGTACATGATCAAACCTTGCAAGATAGAATGAACTCTGTCCATGTGTTATAATTTCAATCACTAGCTCTAACTGAAAAAAAATTAGCTGCTCCATACAGTAACACATTGAGAGCAAACCTTGTAACTAAAAAAAGAACTATGGTTGTGGTTTCATACAGTGACACAAAAGGTATTTTCAGCAACAAATTCAGAAACTAGTAACGGATAGGATTCACATTCACACATTCTATCAAGCTGGACCAAAGGAAGCACCATCGCTCACAATAAAAAAAACCATTGCACACAAATAACAGTTACAAATGACCCTAATGCTCAGGTTCTAAGCCAGACCAAAGGAAGCACCATTGCTCACAATAAAAACAATTGCACACAAATAATAGTTACAAATGACCCTAATGCTCAGGCTACTATACCTAACAACTGACCATCAAATGAACAGAGACTCGATAATAGCATGCTACTATGACAAAAGGTTTAATCTCAAACTGGAAACAAGAACTAAGAATTGCACGATAAAATCCCACGGCTGAATAAGAGTAGCATGCTACTCTAATCAAATGTTCAGAACCAAGAGCTGAGTGTTGGCATTTCTTAGCGCCATCACTAAGGATAGAGATAGAATACATCCCCGGTAACGGCACCAGAAATGCCTGTGGCGTTTCCCAACATCGCTGCTAGTGATATACCTCTAATGATAGTTTTAGAAGAGCTTGGCATGGCCGTTGCATCATACCAATGCTAATCTTACCTCTGTCAGAAGAGATACATCTCTAGCAGTGCTAGGACTATAACCTTGGCAGCCAATACTTAGGAGATGCGATACGGTGCTCTTTCGGCATTCCTTAGTTTTGATACCGAGACTATATCCCTAGCTACAATATTGAGAGCCATCACATGATAACTCATTGCAGATATATGGAAATGATTCTACAAGCATATGGAATTATCATTGTAGCATTTTAACCCGGGAGTATTCCTAGATGTCGTATTTATATTTTCCCGTAGGAAGGCTAGTGTAAAGACTCTAGTATGATTTATGAGATGAATGATATGCTTTGTATGAAATAGACGTAACAGGAGGTAAACAATATAGTTTAAGTGATAGTGGACACACACACACAGATAAACCTACTCTCAAGTGAGGGAGGTGGTGGCAGCATAAATAATGAAAAATAAAGAATAAAGAATAATCCTATAGGAGCAATGATACTAATATAGCTAATGTCTAGAAAGTAGTTAGCCATACAAGTACATGAGTTAGAGATAAAGCTATGCATGAGATGGATCGGGAGGCCACCGAGTACTGGTCTGCCAGCAACCTCATGTGACAATTTGCGTACTCCTACACCATAGCCGAACGTGGGGGAGTGCAAAGGACGGACAGGTCTATCACCACCTAACGCCTACCCTACTACCGTGGACTACGAAATGCATCCACCGACTCCACTATATCCGGGCACCATGCCCGCATATAGAGAAGCTACTCAAGTCCCCCCGGGTCTCCCATCCTACGGATGGACAAGTAAAGAACTTGGGTCTATCCTAAGATACGATGATCCACCACCCCAGCATAGCTCTATTCCTAATCATCTAAATGTATGAACGATTAAGAATAGAGCTCTACATGTTATGATCATGATATGAAAATTATAAACCAGTCTACATATCAAGAACATCACATAAGAACTAGAAGCTCTACATGTCATGATCAAGGCACACAAACTATATTCTAATTCATATGACAAGATCAAAACATAAGAACTATACTCTAATTCTAGAACATAGCTATATAGATAAAAAGAGAGGAAGAACATGGTGAAAGAGATTGTATCCATACAAGAACACCAAAATGTTCTCCTCCTCTTACAAGAGAGAGAGAGCCTTGCTCCTCTACTACTAAGGAATAAAGAAAAAATGGAGAGGTACACTTGAGAGTGAGAGTGGAATGTGTAGTGGTGTGTGGTGTGTGTTTGAGGGGGCTCCTCCCCTACTTTTATAGCAGCATGAGGTCAGTTCCTGGGGTAAGGGCATTGATGGCCAGCTGAACTAACCTCCAAACCGACCAAGCAAACCACCAGTGAAGGCTGATCCCACCTGGCGGCTAGAGGGGTGCGGCCGCACCCTGGTGCGCCTGCACCAGGGGTGGGCCCCCTCGGCACCGCCTTTTGCAGGTGGGCTATGGGTTGGGCCTGGACTGCTGTCTCGTTGGGTGTTGGCCCACATTTGATCTTTGGATTGGGCTTCTCTTGATTTTGTAGAATACGCTTTGTCGGAAAGCATATTTGCGTGACCTGTTCCACCGTATTTGTGTATGGTTCCTGTAAAACAATAATTCTCCAATACAAGTGGAAATAGGTCAATTATAAAGGTATATATGTGTAGTATATGCTAGATATTCCCTTTTTAGAGCATAGTTGGCGGTATAAGTATGTTGATAATGACCGCCAACACTGAGCTAACCCTAGCAAAAAAGAGCAAAAACCATTGCTGACCACAAAAAACATTGCGCACAAAAAACAGTAACAATCTGCTGTCTGCCCAAATTGCAGTGCCTAATACTAGGCTTAGACTTCATTCCAGGGCAAGCCATATTGATTGAAGATGTGGGGTTCGGCGAGTTTCTAAGATTCTCCATCGACTACCCAATGTCATGGCTTACTTTCAGCATAGCAGCTATGCTCAAGCTCACATATCTGCAACTAAAAATTTGTTAGACCCCATCAAGTAAGATGGACAGTGTTGCATATAGAATAGAAAAAGAACTAGACTGTTACACTGCTACAGAGATAGTATTAAGAGTTTAGCTTCGCATTGCACTCTTAGTTTTACCACTATAATCAGTGCCATCTTCCTCTCACATGAACTAGACTGGAAGTATGCTAACTGTGCCATGTATAGTTACTGCCCTGACATGGCAGAATCTAGCCTCAAAAGGAGACATTTCAGATGTTAGCGACCCTAAGAAGCAGAGAGAGAGTTAAATTATTTTTACACTACAGTCAATGTGACTCAAACCGCCAAAAAAAAATATTAACTAAAGTAATTAGAATTTGAATACATAATTAGACATAAACCAATTTCAATCCACTCAAGTTCAGCAAGGAAAAAAAAGAGCTCCTCAAGAGAAGAGCCTCTAATAATCGAGATCAGACCCATGAGTAACAAACCATAAACAGCTGTTGCGGAAACTAACGGTAGTCATTCTTTTTCCTAATGCAGCACCAGTCTGTGTAGTTGTTGCCGAACATGGTAAAATAATTGTGCCCAGCAAAACAAATGCAAAGTATGATAACATTCATGCCATCCGTAGGCAAGTATGGAGCCCCAACTGAAGACTGTGTTGTCCCATGCCATCTAGCAATGCTCCTCCGGATCTGGTGGATCCCCTACTTAAACTGGATCCAATCTTCTACAGCACAACAAGCCTCTTGACAATTTGTTTGCCAGGCTCGTCAAGGATTGAGGATGCAGGCGTGGGATGGTGAGAGGGAGGAAGGAAATGGGCGTTGTGGACTGGAGGGAAGGGGCGGTGCCCCAGACAGAAAGTGAAATGGCTTGCTGCCTCCTCCTTCAGGGCGACGAAAAAAAAAATGAAAAATCAAACAAATCCTAGCAGACAGAGCAACAGAACTAGCTCTACGGACCCCTACCACGATCCCAGCCACAAAGCGCACCAGAACACAGCAGGGAGACGCCTTTCCTGCTCCCGGCGAGCAGCAGGACTTCCGAAACCCGAACAAATTAAATCAAACCAGCACAAATCAAGGTCTAAATAAGGCAACAAAATTCGTATCAAGGGAGTAAGCGGCGAACGCAGCTACCTCTCGAGCTCTGGCAATGGCAGACGACAGCGAGAGCAACCGCATCGGTGAGGGGGAGATGACGCGCAGAGATGGGGCGGGGCGGGGCGGAGCAGCAAGATCGCCGAGAGAATCGCCAAGACAAACACCTTTCCCCTTTCTTGAGCTGGGCCAAATACGTTGGGTATTAGCTGGTGTAGCCTGTAATGGATCACACCCGAAACGAGTACAGACAGACCCAACAGAAAATATGGACCCAATACGACACAAACCAGGCGCACGGACCCTGATGTTATCCAACGGACAAAAGCGTCGCCTGAAGGAAGCCCAGATTTCATTTATCTGCTCTATAGGAAAAGTGAGAAAATTAAATACGCTAGCGTGCATGCATGGCATGTTAGGTTGGCCAAGGTCCATGCATGGCATGGTTGGATACACCGGCGTACATGCATAGCTTGATGGGGTGGCCAACGTCAGGTTTCAGACCGATGGTAAGCGTCTAGGCTGCTAGCGGAACGAATCGTCGTTCATGAGCAGTGGTGCGTGCTGATGGCGTGTTAATAAATGGCGCCGTCGCGGATCCTGATTCGGTTCCTTTTCCTCTCTGCAGCGACGTGAGGAAGTTGTAGATGATCGCCCATATCCCTTCCCAATAGCACACCAAATGAACACACAGGAGAGTGAATATTGGTATAACTTGTTATCTTTTATTCATTATAGATGGGTATAGGTTTCTTTATATAACCTTAACCCTTCAGGGTATATTTGGTATGAGTCCAGAATTATCTCTTAGGGTTATGGCTCCCCCACTAGTACACAGATCATTTCTTTTGACGGTGGGCATCCATTTCTACAGGCGGTTTTAGTTACTGCACGCCACTGGAAATCAAGATGCGGGCCCCAGTTGGAGAACCGCCTGTGTAAACACAATTACACTGGCGGTTCCATTAAGTGAACCGCCCAGTGTAATTGTCATTTACACTAGCGGTTCACTTAGCGAACCACTAGTGTAAATGAACATTTACACTTGCGGTTTGCTTATTATGTAAACCGCCAGTGTAATTGTGCCATTTACACTGGTGGTTCACTTAAGGGAACCGCCAGTGTAACTACATTTATATGAACCGCCTGTGGTGAACCTGCTATAAATACCACTTCTTCCTCCCGACCAAAACTGTAGCTCGCGGCAACCTTCCATGGGAGGCGATTTGGAGGTCTAGATTTCACAAAATACTGGGATGGAGGTTTTGATCTTCATTTCTTGGAAGGAGATTGCTAAAAAAATGTTAGTTTATATTTCTCTTGCTTCTTTTTAGTCATTCTTGCTCAATTGTAGCCACATTTTGGATCTAGGGTTTCACCATGAGAGAGATGGAGAAGAATAGCTAGTTTTTTTCTTTATTTCTTTAAATGAGGTTGCTTAAGATGGATATATGATGTCTCTCCTAGCTCTTTTGCCATGATTGCTTCTCAATTGAGTTTATCCACTAGATTTTGATGTTTCATGAATAGGTTCATTTAGAGAGATGGAGATTATTTTTTAATTTATTAAATTGATGTTTTAATTAGTAGGGTTTAATTAAATAGTTTTGTTTATTTAATTAGTAGGGTTTAATTAATTAGAAGAGTTTAATAAATTAGTTGGTTTTATTTTATTAGTAGGTATTAATTAATTAGTAGGGTTTAATTAATTAGTAGGGTTCAATTAATTAGTAGGTTATAATTAATTAGTAGGGTTTCATGTCTCTCTCCAATATTTAATAATAGTGTTTTATGTCTCTCTAATACTTTAGGGAACTTAGCCTCGAGGTCTACAAATTGAGAAATATACAAGTGACAGATTTTCATCTACATTTCTTGGAAGGAGATTGCTAATAATCAAAAGGTTAGATAATTAAAAATCTCTAAACAATCTCTAAACAATAGTGTTTATTTTTCGGTGATTACAATAAATTCATTATACTTTATACAGGTAATGATGGAGAGGTCACTCTAGATGTATAACTTGTCAAGAGTAGATCCAATGTACGTACCCGAGGTCCATAGGTTTATTGATGCCGCCAAGAGCCATGCTCGGAGAACCTAGATGAAGCACATATATTGTTCTTGCATAGACTACAAAAATATTGTCATATTTGATGGCACAGAACCAATAATTCTCATCTGATCTGCCGAGAATTTATGAAGGATTACTTGATTTGGACAAAGCATAGAGAGGGTAGCTCTGCGCCATATCCAACTGCAAACCCTGTGAACATCGACGCCAATGGTCTAGATATGCTTATTGACGGATGTCAATTCGCACACAAGACACAACACCATTATCTCCAGCAGAGTGAACATGTTGTGCCAAATGTTAGTGATGATGGATTCGTTGGAGGAAGCGAGGGCGACAGAACTCATGTGGTGGATGAAATTGACGAAGACGCAACATTCCTCGATGCACTATTGCGTCATCATACGGATCCATCAATGTTTTTCATGAAAGGTATGGAGACCTTGAGGAAGGCAGCAGCAGAGCCATTTTACGATGAGACCAAGGGTTGTGCCAAATAGTTCACGATGTTGCGGTCTGTGCTTAAGTTATTAATGTTGAAAGCTAGATATGCTTGGTCTGATGTTAGTTTTGATGTATTATTGAGTACTATCGAGAAAATGCTTCTAAAGGAGAACAAAGTGCCTGCTAATACATACTATACAAAGAAGCTAATCAGTCCGCTTACTATGGATGTCCAGAAGATCCACGCGTGCAGAAAACATTGTATCCTATACCGAGGTGATTATGAAGGCCTAGATAACTGTCTAAATTATGGTGCAAGTCGGTACAAGACGAAAAAAGAATATCTAGAAAAAGAGAATGTAGCTTCTGTTTCTAAAGGAAAGAAGTGAAAGAAGACCCAACAGAGTTCAAAATCCACCAGTAAAGAAAAAGAAGAAGTAGACTATTATATGCAGAGAAGAGTTCCTGCTATGGTAATGTGGTACCTTCCGGTGGTTGATCGATTGAGATGTTTGTTCACGAACCCTAAGGATGCCAAACTTATGACCTGGCATACTTCTGATCAGCACAAAAATGATGGCAAGCTTTGACATCATAGCAAAAATTCAATGATAACCACCCAAAATTTGCTGAGGAGACAAGAAATGTTAGGTTCGCACTTTGTACTGATGGAATGAATCCCTTTGCCGAAAGAAGCAGCAAGCATAGCACGTGGCCAGTGATCCTGACCATCCACAACCTTTCTGCGTACTTGTTGCAGAAGCAAAAATACCTTTTGCTAACCATTCTTATTTCTGGACCTAAACAACCTGGTGTTGACATGGATGTATTCTTGGAGCCCTTATGGAGGAAATGAAAATATTGTGGAAAATATGTGTTGACATGTTGGACGAATACCGCAAAGAGTCATTCACATTGAGAGCAATTATTTTTATTACGATCAATGATTACCCTACTTTCTTTGTATTGTGAGGCCAGTTCAAGGAAAAGGCCGGTTGTGTAGTATGCCTGGACAAAACTTTTTACATGTCCCTCAGTGCATCCAACAAGCTAGTCTACATGAGGCACAGACATTTCTTATTGAAAGGACATAGGTACCGCTTGCGAAAGATGGATAGGTACTTTGACAATATGGATGAATTAAAGTCTACTGCTCCATCAGGTAACAGTAAAGGTCATGGAGTTTTTGAGATAGTTAAGGACATCAAGTTTATTCTTGGGAAGAAGACAAAAGATGGTAAAGCAAAGAAGGATTTAAAGCCAACTGCTGGGGGCTACATTCAAGAAGATATAAATTTTCTTCAAGTATTTGCCATACTCGAAAGAGTTTGACATACGGCACGCGGTCGATGGTATGCACGTTCAGAAGAATGTGTTTGAAAGCATAATTGGCATCTTGCTCGACATAAAGGGCAAGATGAAGGAAGGACTCAATTCATGTCTGGACATGGTAAATTTAAACATAAAAAAAGAACTTCACCCGGTTCTTCTAGATAATGGAAAGTACCACCTCCTGGCAGCAAGCTACAACCTGAGCATAGATGAGAAACAAGCGATGTCTGTGTGGTTAAAAAATTTAAAAGTTTCATCTGGATTCTACTCTAACTTAAGGAGCATTGTGTCAATGAAATACCTTACACTCACAAACTACAACTCACATGATTGCCATGTCATACTAACAACTTTCCTCCCTATTGCCATTAGGGCTATAAATCCGGTGTTCTTAAAGATGGCAATCACACGGTTGTGCTTCTTTTTTAACAAGATATCATAAAGAAAATTGACCACGATGAGTTGGTATCTCTTTAGGAATTCACAGTGGAGACAGTGTCACAGTTTGAGATGTGTTTCTCCCATCATTCTTTGATATAATGGTACACTGTGCATTTGGTGCCACAAATAGAGGCATTGGATCCCATGTATTTGCATGAGATGTGGACGTATGAGCGTTTCATGTCAATACTAAATGGCTATGTATCCACTCGTACTTGTCCTAAGGCGTCCATGATAGAGGGATACACTACCGAAGAGGCCATTGAGTCCGGAGGTCCATTCTGCAATAATTGTCTAAAAGACTAGATTGCAACAGGTTTACCTCCGTCTCAACATGAGGGCAGGCTATATGGAAGAGGAAGAATGGGATAGAAATCATTCATTCCGTCAGACTACAATATTGTCCTCGAGGCACATCATAGCATCCTACATCAGTTCTCGATAATGGAGCCTTTGATCGAGCAACACATGCAAGAGCTACGCGATCATAACCATGGGCAAATGGAGGATTGAGTAATGAAGGAACACAAGCATCGGTTCACCACATGGCTAATGGAGCAGAATATTCCAGATAGGGAAACAATTAAGCAACAAACTATCAAGAAGTTGGCAGCTGGACCATCGCGCCAGGTCACGACTTGGCACACCTATGACATTAGTGGTTTCACATTTTGTACCAATTCAAGGGACAAAAAGAGCATGGCACAAAATAGTGGTGTTCGGTGTGAGGCCATAGATGATAATGATGAAATTACTACATACTTTGGCTTTATTGAGGACATATGGGAACTAGACTATGATTCATTTCAGACCCCTGTGTTTTGATGCCAATGGGTTGAAGACAAATAAGTCACAGTGGCAGCTATGGGCTTAGAGTTCTTGATCTAAGTAAAGAAGGTTACAAAGATGATCTATGGATCCTTGCTAACTGAGCTGCACAGGTCTTCTATGCCGAACAGATCCTTTCTAAGGAAGAGAAAAAAACTACCGACAACACCAAGCATGTAGTTCTCCCTGGAAAGTAGCAAGCTTTAGGAGTCGATGGTGTAATTGACCTAGATGATTTTAACCAGTTTGGCCAGATGTCTCTCTTTACAGACCATCCGTTAAAGATAAGGAATGTGGAGCGAAGTATCCTAAAAAATTCATTGCCATGGATGCGCCATGATGGATAAGTAAGAATAGTAGTTGGCTAGATTCTATTTAAATTAAACATCAGTTGTTATGTAATAATTTATCTGTTATAATTTATACCCTATGCTACTCATGAATTGCTCTCTCTATTTCTACATGTTACTCATAAATTGCTCTCTCTTGGTGTTACTTTTCTACTTGTTTTCTTTCTACTTGTTCAAATATATACATTATGTTAAATATGTACATAATGTAAAGTTATGAACCATGTATACTACAACTTTGTCAAATGGAAAAATGACCAAAATAAAGGTTTAGATAATGATGAGTCCACCAACTTTGATGTTCAAAACTTTTTGATTTGAGGTAATTAAATGGCCCAAATCTTGTTGGAAATTTGAATTTTCAAATTTTTCAAGAAATCCAACATATAATGTGTTAAAAGTTAGTCAAATGGATGAATGACCAAAATAGAAGTTGTAGATAATGATAATTCCATCACCTTTGGTGTTGACAACTTTTAATTTGGGGTATTTTTCATTTTGAAATGTTAGTTGAATGTCTCATTGTTGAAAAATTTAAATTTTGACTTCTTGAAAGCTAGTCACACGATTAGATGGATAAAATAGGTGGATAGAGCATGATTTTAGAAAAATTTAGAAAAAAGAATCATCTCATTTGGAGTTAGTATAAGGAAGAAAGACTAGTTGCAAGTTTTATCACCAAGATTAAAAACAGAAATCACAGTACACCATGCATGAATTAGTGATGAACTAGTGTAATTTAATGCTTTAGAATTGTCTTTATTTAGAAAATATGTATGTAAAGAAAGAAAAAAGCGGCCATAACATTGTATCATTTAATTAATTTGCTTTATTAATGTAAGTTTCCGTATGTAATTAATTTAATTAAGTTGCTTTATTTTTTACTTTATTGCTTAAATTGAATTATTATGTACTATAGATATTGTATGCTTTATTATTTAGTTTATTGCTTTAACCAAAAGTGTGTGCTTTAGTATTTACTTTATTGTTTTAGGAAATTTCTTTATTATTTTTTTTTGCTTAAATCGAATTATTGTTTTAGGAAATTTCTTTATTATTTTTATTATTTGTATTTGTTAATGTTTCTTTCTATAGGAAATTTTCTTATAAGTAAATTATTATTTAGTTTAAGGTAGTTACTCATGTCTGATTATATTTCATATTAGCGAGATGACTTCTCCAAAATTCGGAGAGCGTGCAGATGCCCAAGGTCCGAGTCGCAAACTAAGACTAAAATACCCCAGAATCAATGGTTAGTTTCACGTAATTAGCATGAGAGGAAGATTAGTTTTTTTTACGATGAATCCGACCAAGACAGTGATCAGAGTGATTTGCAAGGACAAGACGACATGTTGGAAGAGGACGCATAACAAAGTCTAAGTGATCCATGTCCTAGCATAGATAGACAACGTCATCGTGGCGTGGAGCACCTAGATTACAATCCAACAGCAGATGAGGTAAAAGCTAGTACATGAAAGTCCAATGAATTCATTGACAACATCATATGTGCCCATCCATGATTCATGAATTAACACATCATATTGGGCAGGAGGCAATGTCTCAAATGTGTGAAATTTTCGCAGAAGAAGAAGAAGTGCCACACGGCCACGCACTAGAAACGACCAAGACATCCACCGAGAAATCAAGAAAAAGGAAATAAAGTGATCGGAAACGAGGTGAGAGAGCAGTCAACAAGTGGCCGGAGCAGACGTTTAGGGTTACCAACATAAGCCCAAAAGGAGAGCCTCTATGGTCTGATGAGGTGTTAGCCAAGTTTCGGAACGCAATAGGTTTCTTAGTTCAGAATAAACTGGACTTCACAATCCCTAGGTGAAAGGATGTGAACGAGAATACAAGAAAATAGTTATGGGACAAGTTGTGTGAAAAGTTTGTTTTCCCTACGGGTTCAGAAGAACTCGTAATGGAGTATGTGTTCAAGCAGTTTGCTACCTCGTTCTGAAACTATCGATCAGAAATGAATACTAAATATCTCAAGAGAGGGTTGGACCCGACGAAGAAGTATAAGATTACACAAGGTCAGTGGGCAGTTCTTAAAGAGTAGAGGGAGGACCCAAATTTCTTAGCTCGGAGTGAAGCTGCTTCCAAACTTGCAAAGAGGAACAAGTACCACCACCACCTCGGCATAGGTGGTTACAAGCTTCAGATTCTAAGATGGCAGGCAGAGGAATCTGCAAGGAAGGCAGCAGGAGCTCCGGTGCTATCTGAGCTGCTTGGCGAAAGGAGCATGAATTGGCTTCTTGCTCGACAAATGAAACAAGGTGAGATTGGTATGAAGGTCCCCCTACACTCGAAGATCCAGCCAGAAACCTTTTTGCAGCGGCACGCAAGGAGAAAGAAGGAACATTCAAGCCATAAAGGGAGAGGGACATCCTTACTCTTGGTCTGGGTAACCCCGAGCATCCTGGTCATGTACGAGGCATCTTGTCAAAGTTAGGATGGAAAGAAGAATTTGGTGAGGAGTGGTCAAATATATACTAGAAACGTGATCGATACAAGAAAGACCTAAAGGAATTGTTTGAGGAACAGGCTAAGAAACACTTCAAAGACATGATGTCTATGAACGAGAAGTACAAAAGTCAGAAATACCATGGCCAAGCCTCTCCTCTCTCCCTGCTCTAACCTAGCCACTATCGTCGCCGCCTCTCTCATCTCCTTCACCGCCGACGATGAAGCTCTCCAGTCCTAAGGTGATCGTGATTTCCTGGTCTCCCTCTTCGTGGACTAGATGGGATCCTCTTCGGTGCTTGCGGAAAGATTGGACTTCTCGATTGGCCGGGAGTTTGCACTCCGGGTTCGCTGTCGTCTTGGTTCACAGGTGCAACATGCTTCCCCCAACCCTCGTGGTTCGTTTTTCTTGCTGGCTACCTTTAGGCGCTCGCTTTTTCGTCTTTCTGAGGAAAGTGTAGCCTTGGTTCTTCAATCCTGTTTGGGGGGGGATGCTGATGGTTTCCATGTTTTGGAAGTGAGTCACAATCATTTTCGGTTTTCGGTCTCAAACAAAGCTGTGGGTTTTCTGATCTATGATCTGAGAAGAGTTATTGGTGATTGCTTTGACGTTTATTTTCATCTGTGGAGTAATGGTGCTCCTCACTGGGAAAGAGAGAAACGTTTGTGGGAGGCTGAGGAGGCTGCGAAATGGGCTACTGTGCTTTCCAAAAGCCAGAAACGATCTGCTCGTTCCTCTGCTAAACAGACTAAGAAAGTTCATTTCAATCCTGAGCTCATTTTACCTTCTCCCAAACTGAAGCGTTCTTCTGGGGTTCAACAATCACTCTGTTTTGGATCTTTCAGCTCTCCATTCTCTACTGATTTGAGTGATCAGCAGTGGCAGTCCTCTTTAGTTGGTTCTCAATGTTCTGAACATTTACTGTCGGTCAGCTCTATCAGTACTGAACCTTCTGCTCCACAACAAGTTTCAGTCCTCTCAGATTCTTCAGAAGTTTCAGTTTTCTCAGATTCCCCAGAAACTATTGATTTGTCCGTGCAAATTTCAGATTTGGCTTCCGAACAGAGTTTGATCAGAGATGGAAAGCAACCGCTGGCTAAGGATATTGTTAAACCAGCACTTAAAAAAATGGTTCCGTTTGATAGTTTGAATCTGGGCACCAGTTTCCTGGTTAGCAATCAGAGTTTGGCCATGAACCGAGGAGATAACAATTTAATCACTCTTTACTCTGTCCACTGCTCTAGGTGCCTTCGGGGGGGGTCACACCAATAAATTCTGCAGGTTTTCGGTGCGTTGTTGGATATGTTTTAATTATGGTCATCGTGCCAAGAGTTGTTTCTCTTTTTCCAAGCAGAATTTTAAATGGAAACCCAAAGTGCCAGTGCCAGTTCACACTACTAAGTTGACAGGTTCCAATGTTCAGTGGCAGCCCAAAATTCCTTTGGCCCAGGTTGAGAAGAATTTTCAGACTCCGAATGGGGAAGTTTTGGGCCCAGTGCTACTGTGGAAACCCAAAATCTCTCTTCCTCAGCAGCCTAGTGAAGAGCAAGTGACTCATCTCACGACTGATATGTCCAGCCCACTGCAGGAAGTGCAAAGGACGACCCCCTCGTCTTCTCAGCCGGCTCCTTCCCTCCCCCTTTTAAGATCACCGTTTCTTGTTTCTGAGTTCACAAAAGAAAACCCCACCAACCAAGAAGACGATCAAGCTCTGCTCCCTCCACCACCCCCTCCGGTTCCCATGGCGAACTTCGCCTGCGACCCCAATCCGTTTGTGCCGTTCGGTGCTCATCTGGAGGATGGGTGGCATCGCCCGGCGCGTTCCCGCGTCGCCTTTGGAGGGGAGCCTCCTCGCCGTCACGAGGAGTTCGCCGTTGTCACGCTCGACCCGCCGCCGCCTCCGCAACATGCCAGGGTGGCGCTCAACGACGTGGTTCATCTTCTGCAAGAGAACTTCCCGGTCAGAGTGGCTTCTCATTATCTGTCGCCACTGGGCCTGGGGCTTGTTGAGTTTGGTTCTGCTATTCAGCGTCAGAATATGCTTGATATTAGTCCAATCGCTGTCAACAACAATTCAGTCCTGCGAGTCGTAAAACATGATGAAGCTATTAATCTGAGGGCGTGTCATTACTCTAGAGATTGTTGGATCATGTTTCTTGCCTTCCCCTTGGATTACCAGTTGGAAGGTTTCATTGATGCTGCAGTTGCACCTTTCGGTAGAAGGTTGTTTTGGAGGCAGAGCAGAAACAAGAGTGTGTCTTTGGTGCATTGTCGCGTGTTGGATCCAACTAGAGTCCCACGAAGTGTGGTGATCTCTCAGGGTACATCTGTTGGGGCAAATAATCGCTCTTGGTCGGTTCCGACTTACATTTTGGGGGGAAATATTGCTGAAATCCCTGGGGATGAAGACCCCATCCCGGCTGATGGAAACCCCCACCCTGCTCAAGGTTTCCCACTCGCTGGCAATCCCAACAATTTTCAGAATTGGCTTCATGACCATGCCGGTGCAGGAGCCCCGGTTCTTGCTGATGTGGGCATCAATGATCAGCTGATGCAGGACATCAATGAGGAAATCAATGTCACGGTGCAGGAAGAACTGAACCAGAACTTTGGTCAGAATGCAGCTCAATTCAATGACATTCTTGGGCAGCAGCAGGACATGTTGGTGGATCCGATCCCTCAGCATCCAATCCAGCCCCAAGATGAAATTACAAAATGATTCCTTGCTTATTAAACAATTACACAAGTTCTACTCTAAAGCTGAAATTCCCTGGGTTCAGCAACTGTGGTTCAAATACTATGAAGGCAGAATCCCTCATACTCAAAGAGAAGTTGGTTCTTTTTGGTGGAAGGACATATTCAGGCTCAAAACTCTATATGGTTCTATTACTTCTTGTCAGCTGGGGGATGGTTCCTCTATTCTTTTTTGGAAAGACAACTGGACTGGTGATAGCCTAATGCAATCCTTCCCCAGAATAGCCCAATTTGCAAAATTTCCAAACATGTCAGTAAAAGAAGCCTGTGAGGCCTCCAGTCTAGAAGATCTTCTACACATTCCAATATCACAGTCTGCTGCTATTGAACTGGATGAACTTAGAGAGCTTGTTCAAAGTTTTGTCTTGACAAATGAAGCAGACCAAAGAAGGTTTTGTTGGGGTAGCAATACTCATTCCCCATCCAAACTATATGGACTTGCATTTCATGATATCCAGGTTCCTGCAACCTTCAAACTTGTTTGGAAGTCTAAGGTCACTCCCAGAGTCAAATTCTTTGCTTGGCTCGTCCTCCTTGATAGATTGAATACCAAAAATATGTTGTCCAGAAGACATTTCCACGTGCAACCAGATTCTCTCTGTGTCCTTTGTAATGCTAGAGATGAAGAAACTATCGATCATTTGTTCTTCAGTTGTGATTTTGCTCGAAGATGCTGGAACAAGCTAGGAATTCTCTGGGTAATAGAAACTGACTTCCATCGGAGAATTATCAGAACCAGGCAGTTGTCTGGTTTTCCTTTCTTCATGGAAATATTTTTGGTAGCTGCCTGGGAATTATGGAAAATCAGAAACAGGATGGTCTTCGATGGCGTCCAAGCTACCTTTAATAGATGGCTGCAGAATTTCAAGGAAGAAGCTTCCCTCCAAGCTCACAGGCTTAAAGATCAGGATAGAGTAATGGTTAATCTTTGGCTGGACAACTTGTAACCCCTCCTCCCTCCTCCCCCTCTTTCTATTTCTCCTTTCACCTCACTTCGGTTCAGTTGACCCATGTACTCAGCGACGTCTTCTCCCCTTCCTCTTCTTGTGTATCCTTTTGTAAGTATGTTTCTTACTTTGATCTTTAATAAAAGTTTTATACACCGTGGGGACCTCCCCCACGGTTTTTGCGTCAAAAAAAAAAAGACATGATGTCTGAATTCCTATCAAATTATGATCCTCAATTGATGCAGCACTTAGCGAGTGCAATGTCTGTTCAACAGATAACCACACAGGGTCCATAGATGTAGCACATCGCAATACAACCCTTGGCTATTGTTCAACAGATGGTGGTCTGAACACAATCTCTAGTCATTCCAAGCAGTGTGGCATCTACGGTAAACAAGGATCGCTACCCGGTGGATGAGATTGATGGGCCGACACCTTGCAAACTACTCATAAGATGTGGTATGAAGAATATTCGTACAAGGGAGGTAGCCATAGGCTTTGTGATCCCAGGACGTGACTTCCATGGTAACGTCATACCAGAAGAGTACTGAAGGGTAGAAGTGTTGACGATCGTCCAAGGCTACGAGGATGATGTACTAGAAATCTCTGGTCCCGAGGGTATTGAGACACTCGGACAGACCATTAAGATTTTCATCCTATGCTTCAACGAGACATCGAGTTGACCCCACCACAACCATCCTCTGAAGCCTTGCCACTAATTCAGGAGTCATAGCCTGCTGATCCTCTTTGTAACGACCCACCACCATCACCACCTACCCAATCTCTTCCTAACCCACCATCACCACATGCCGATCTCTTCCTAACCTGCATCACCACCTCCCAAGTCTCCTCCAAACTCACCATTATCACCAAATTATCTAGCTTCTCCACCACCTAGAGCTAAACAATTGCCTTTGACACCACTGCCGCCACTAAAGAAGAGCCAAGAAAAACCTAAGACGAGGAAATTTCCGGTTCCCAAATTGGTCTCCCCATGAGCCAAAAAAAAAACTGCTGGCACGGCCAAATTTTTGGAAGGAATTGCGAAGACCCACAAGTCACGTATCGTTGACTTGGCTGAGCAGGAGAAGTCGGCAAAAGGCCTGAGATAAGCGCTTTAGAGATCAGGAAGCCAACATGGATGATTATCAAAATGTCCCTGATAAATATATGCCGGGCAGGCCTCTACTCAGTTGGGAACAACTCAAAAAGCTCCCAGCTGGTATAGAAAGACTGCATGACTGGTATATGAGAGCAACTTCTCTTCGCATCGACACAATGAATGTATGTATACCTCTAGAGGCATTTTGTAGTGGCCGAGAAATGGCTATCGTTACCTTCGAGGACATATGGTTGATGGTGAACCTCTAGAGGCTTGACGTTCAGCTCGTAACGGTGTTTGCATTGTATGTCTCACTCGTACTAACACATACATGGTTTATTATTATTGTGTTGTATTCTAACATACGTGTTCTAACATGCACTTGTGCCTTGTAGAATGCAATATGATATGGACGAGATGCGTTATGGCCCTGCACCAAACTCTAATGATAGCCAAAGAACTAGGTATCTCAGCCCAATGAAAATATATGAGGACGAGCACACATTCAAAATTGGTACGGGCAATGATAAATTAAAGGGGTTAACAGAAGAAGAAGCTCAGAAGCAAATAAAAGAAATGAAGAAGGACTTTGAGGCTAGATATGCACAGTACATAGGAAATGCAATGATTCAGTTCCAAAACAGAAAAGTCATAGTGGCCCCGTATAACTTTAGGTAAGTCTGAGTTTATATACATACATCAAATTAATAATTTGAGTACACATGCATTACAAATTTGATTCGATCGTGCAGTGACCACTGGATCTGTTTCTATATTTATCCTAGGCAGAGAAGGGTGCTGGTCTTTGACTCCATAGATTTTGATGCTTTGAAAGATATGTAACTATCATGACCATTTTAGAGCGGTAAGCCGAGATATACATGCATACTTTTATCGATGAGAGTTTGAGAATAACTAGGTGATTCTATTCGAGATCATAGGGTATATAGGTTTTATAAGTTACAAGGTAGAAAGTACGACATGTCAAAAATAGGGGAGCCATTGAGCATATTTCATAAGTGGCCGATACGTAAATTTATGTTTATATATCATGCATGTACAGTACTTAAGATGATGTTACAAGTAAATAACCACTTGCCCTTTATTTAGTGCCACAAGTAACCACCCGGTTCGGTCCATCGTGGATTCTACGTGTGTGAGTTCATGAGACAGGACGGACGATATATCAGGAACCCTGATAAGGTATAAGTAATAGTCATGTCTGTATTTATGTCATTAAAGTTGCAAATATATTAATACCAAGTGTAAATATATGATGTTTATAATCTTCCTTTCCAGGCGTATACAGGATCAAAGACGAAAAACATGAGCAACGCAACTCTATATCACATAGTCGAGAATCTATGCTCGTTCATCTTGAGAGACGTCATTCTGTCCGAAGGAAAATATCACGATGCAAGCAAATGTCTTAGGGCGACTAGAGTTCAGTGCGCTAAGGAACATTAGCGCTCTGAAACTTAGTCGAGATGATTATTAGAATCCGATGGAAAACTTTATTATCGTGGCCAAACAATTTTGATGTATATAAATGTATGATGTAATTAAATTGTTATTGATGTATATATATGTATATAATTGTATAATATAATTGAATTAAATGCATAATTAAATAGCCTTTTAGATTGGAAATTCAAATTTAAAAATTGGAGGAAAATATCTCCACTGGCGGTTCACATTTGGAAATTCAAATTTAAAAACCAAATTTGAAAATTGGCGGGAAATATTTCCACTGGCGGTTCACATTTGGAAATTCAAATTTAAGAAGTGGCGGGGAAATATCTCCATAGGCGGTTTACTTAACTGAACCGCCTGTGGGAATAGGATTTTCACAGGCAGTTCAGTTAAGTGAACAGCCTGTAGAGATTGATTTCCAGTGGCAGTTCATATTATTTCCATCGGCCTCCGGCCACAAAGCGGCACCCTAAAACGCCTGTAGAAATATGTTTTCGAACTGCCTGTACTGAACTTCTGTGTACCAGTTCCCAATACCAGGACCGTGTCCGGGGGCTCCCAAACCAGCGGATGACACCCATACGTTCGGCACGTAAACTGGGTGGGGTGTCGGAGGGCTGGATCCAGTGGGATGATCTGCATTAATAAAAGATAGCGCAATAAACATGAGTGTAAGCTATAAGCCATACAATAGTTCTAATATATATATATGCTACAAGTTGAAACCTTTCTCTTTTTGTTCGGTTACGGTTAGAGGACAAACATAACTATGGTTTTTCTAAAATCACTTTTTCTTAATGAAGAGTCTAGCTAATTAACTTAATGACTGGGAGAGTGTGCTTCTTTCTAATCTTAACCACCTCCACTAACAATATCACCTGCCTACCTCATGCCAGGCATGCATGCGGCACGATGAGCTTAAATTAGAGCGGTTCCTACCATGTCGTATTAGCTTTGACTAGATGTTCCAATAAAAGTTAATCTTGTTGCAATGATCTTTTTCACGATGTGCACTACATAAGTGAACTTTTATCAATTTCATCGATATGGAGAGGGGTATCTACTCTCTTCATTTTTGTTACATGTCGTATTAGCTTTATCCTAAGTCAAATATTTATATTTTTTTATCATTATTAATTTTTAAAAATATATAGATTTTTTTTGGCAACGATCGCCGTGACGACGACCGGCGAAACAGGCGGCGGGGCGGCCAGGATTCTGGCAACGGCAACCGCCGTAACCGAGGCAACCGCCAAAACTCCGTCAACAACGCCGACAAAGGCCAGAAGCATGAGGTCGACGGCGAGTATGACAGGATTCTCAACAGCGACTGCCCCCATCACCCCAACAGGGCATACCTTTGGCGAATGCAACGGCTTCACTAGCATCTTCGCCCGGAAGTGACAGCGCGTCAACAAGAAGGGCAATGGCAAGAAGCCCAATACGCGTGAAAAATCTGACGATGATGGGGATGACAACAATCCACGCCACGCCTACAAGGACCCAAAAAAGCACGTGACTGCCACGATCTTCGGGGGCAGGGTGGCCATGGAAAGCGCACGCGACAAGAAGCTCCTCAAGAGGCGCATCGCCGCCCTCTCCGAGGCCGACGACCTCGTCGCCGACGTCGGGTTCCTTCCTGGTCGGAACAGCCCATATCCTTCAGTCGAGCGGACATGTGGGCTAAGCTACCCGACGCTGGCCGATTCCCCCTCATCCTTGACTCGGTGATCGGCACCGTACATTTTGAGAAGGTACTGATCGATGGAGGCGGTACCCTAAATATCCTCTTCCACCAAGCTTTCCTGGAGCTCGGCCTGAAGAAGGATCAACTCGAGCCATATGACTCACCGTTCTGGGGCATCATGCTAGGCAAGCCTTCCATGCCCCTCGGTCAGATCTCACTGCCCGTGCAGTTCGGCACCCCGCAGCACTTCCGCACCGACTACGTCAACTTCATCATTGCTGACTTCAACGGCATCTACCATGCCATCCTTGGCAGGCTGGGCATTGCCAAGTTTATGGCTGTCCCGCACTATGGCTAACTTGTCCTCAAGATGCCAACCGACAAGGGCACCCTGTCCTTGCGCGGTAACATCCTCATGGCTCATGCCTGTGAGATGAGTGCATACGCTGCGGCCAAGGCTGAGGAAATCAAGGCACGCATGGAGGACGTAGTCTTCGAAGCCAGGACGTTGAAGCCTGCAGATCGAGACACCAGTCAAGCAGCGAGTAAAACCCTAGCTCTGCACGGCGGAGTTTGAGGAGGCGCAGCGGTGAAAATGGTGAAGATTGGAGGATTTGGTAACTGAAGCGGCAGCCGTCGGGCTATTTATACGGTGTGAGTGATCCATTGACTTCTCGGTGAATGCTGTGGACTGCACTTTTACCCTAATTCTTAACTGGGCTTTACTGGGCCTGGTTACTTTAACTATTAAGCCACGGCTAACCCGTGCATCAAAGCCCTGGTCCATCAGTCAGTCTGGGGACTGGGTCCACGGCTAACCCGTGTATCATAGCCCTGGTCCACCAGTCAGTCTGGGGACTGGGTCCATGGCAAAGCCGTGCGAACAAAGCCCTGGTCGACCAGTTTGCCGGGAGACTAGGCTCACGGCCAAGCCGATAGAAGAAGACCCAGAAGACCAGTCATTCTAGGGACTGGGCCCATGTCCAGGCCGTGCGTCGACAACCTAGTTGAGCGCACCTACGCTGCTAATTTAATGTCTGGTAAAAATCCTAAGGACGTACATGTGTGATTTCTTCGAGTAGCTCAGATGAACACATTCATAAGAAATAGAGGAATTTTACTACAAATAGGGATAGTTCGTTTCCTAATTACAAACTACTGCACGGCCATACAGGTGGCATTATACAAAATTTCTCGGCGCAGGATGCAAACGGCCGGTGGCGTGTGAGCACCGTTTGGACTTCGTCCCAGAAACAAATGCTCCAGGACAAGGAGACCATGAAGGCCGCGCCGATCGGGGTAACCTCACAATGCCTCAGGGAGCGTCGCAGATTATGTCCTCCGCCGTCACATCCTTTGCTATGGCGTCAGCGGCATCATCGAACTGGCTGACTAGAGCCTCTAAGTCCACGACGTGCTCGCCTTCAGGGAGACCAGCGAAGCCCTGAAGGTCCACCCGGGCACGGCGCTACGCCACTGCCAGAGCAGACGCTGCCCCACGGCGCACGCCGTGTTTCACCAGCTCCCGGATACGGCCGGTCGCATTGTCCAGCTGCTCCGGCAGGGAGTCTTCGGTAGCCCCGACGAAGGCTACGATAGCCTCTACCGCCGGGCGCACAGCTTGGAGTTCAGCCTCCAGCTGCGCCACCCTCTCGTCGACCTCCTCCTGGTTGGCCCGGGCACTCTCCGCCTCCTCCTCCGCATGCCGCAGCGCGACGACGATGGCCTCAAGGCGGTCGTGGAGTTCGGCCATGGCTCCCGCACCCGCCGCCTCACCGGCACCTCCGGTGTTGCCTTGGCCGGCATCACCGGTGGAAAGGAGGTGGTGCGGGATAGGCACGCTAAAAAGAACCTTGCAGCAACGACGACGACAATGAGATTAGTCAAGAGCACCTTTTGGAACCAAATTGACGAGCATAATGATGGCTCACCCCGGAATGCGGCGGCGACCGCGAGGCTGCTCCTCCAACGAGAGCCCTCTGCCGGGCGTTTCCCGCGGTCCATGGCAGCTGGAGTTGGAGGAGAAGAAAGAGAGGCAAGGAAGATTGGGTTACTTGGATTCAGGTTAGGGCTTAGGCAGAGGCGGAGTGAATCCCTCTGCTTCACCGCCCTTCAATTTATAGGCAGGTGTCAAAGGTGTGCTGCACTGTATGGAAGCCGTACCGGCGCTCCACGATGTTTCACGTTCCCCACTAACCTAACCTTGCCATCATTACGGTCACGACCAAAGAGGAACCGTCGCGGTGCATGCCCCGATACGGGCCGTACTAATTACCCTATCGCTTCTAATTCTGCTGCCTCAAACGTGGTGATGGACCGCACAAGGACTATTATGCCCCTCGGTTCCTACAAAGGAATCTCCAGACCGACTCTTCACCTTGTCAGTCCACCAGTCAGTCTGGGGATTGGGCCCACAGCAAAGCCGTGAGCCAAAGACCTGGTCCACCAGTCAGTCTGGGGACTGGGCCCACGGCCAAGCCATGAGTCAAAGACCTGGTCCACCAGTCAGTCTAGGGACTAGGCCCATAGTTAAATTGTGGTTTCAAACTACGGCCCACCAGTCAGTCTGGGGTCTAGGCCCACGGCCATGCCGTGAGTAAAAAACCCGGTCGACTAGTCTTTTTGGGGACTAGGTTCAAGAACAATCTGTGAGACAAACATACTGGTCGACCAGTTGTGCTGGCGGTTAAGTGTACAACATGTTTGTGCATTAGTCGGCGTAGCTTGCGTTTAATCGGCTAGTTCAACAGTTATCAAGTTTTTCTTAAAAGCTTGCCACAACATGATGCTCATCTTCTACCAACCTTGGGGACTACGTGGGCCCACGTCACTTAGCAGTGACTAGGCCTATTCATTTTCTACAGTGGGTCCAACCCCTACTGCTTAAAATTTTGGCTTTTCTGAAAAGCTAAATTTCTATAATACCACTGTAATACCAATGATATCAGATATCATATGCTACTGTGGGCCCACGTCTCTAGAAACAGGTTGCTTTTTTTTCTCTCTGGAGCAACATACATCTTTCGACAAAGCCTGTACTTGACAGTTTCAGTGGTCAGCTCTTCATCAAAACTGATCGGCAGTTCAAACATAAGCTCTAATTTTGCAAGACTTTAAGCCTCACTGGTCGGCAAGCGTCAAGATAGTGTTTCCCTCAAGATTCATGGTGCTCAGAGACTAGCTGTGGGGGTTTAGACCCCTATACCCTCACGGCAGTCCTTGGGCCTGTTCAGATGGGGCAGCCCAGCCCACAAGACTAAGACCGATCAGCCTCTTTTGGTCTGGTCAGATTCCTAGGCGGACAATCAAGAGTTGCTTGTCATGCAAGGCAACTAGTCAGTTAGGAAACCAATTGTATCCTAATTAGATACGATCTGTTGTAACTGACCATATTGGGATCTTAGGATCTGTAGCCCTGCCCCCTAGACTATATAAAGGTGGGCAGGGACCCCCTCAAATGCATCTAATCAATAACAGAAGAGCAGAACGTAGGGTATTACGCACCTAGCGGCCCGAACTTGGGTAAACCGTGTGTGCTATTCTTCTTGTTACGTCTTGTTTGTAGTCTAAATGTACTTCCACCAACAAATCACTACCATCGGTATACCCGTGGTAGACTACCGCCGATATTTTGTCGACAAGATTTACATCATAAGATTTTTATTTTTCTGATTTACTATGAGAAATACTTTTATAATATATAATTCATATATTGTGAAACTATAAAGATCTTAGGAAATGCACTACTACTTGTTGAGGTTTTTTTTTCAGCGGCCATTTCCGTTACTAGTCTCCAATCGAACACCCGACCTAGCGTTCAGCCCTACCACCTCTTTACTATTGCAGTCGCACTCATTATGTTTATATATAACATGATGTCGTTTTATATCAGTATTTCGTAATCTTATATTCAATATTTTGGCTACTAAATGAACTCAAATAAAAGCTCTTAACTATCTTTTCAAGAATTACAACTTCAGTATATGATGTATCTCCATCCGAGATTATTTAAAAAAAATCAAAAATTAATCTCAAAATATATGAATTTAAAACAAATATTGCCGGTCGTGAGCCTTGGGGGCTGCGGGCTGTTGAGACAGGCCAAGAGGGAGTTGGCCTGCCGACCTGAGTGTGAGATGTGGTGAGGTGGTGATGCTGTGGAGATGGACTGGGATGGATGGGATGGTGGACGGATGTGTGTGTGGTGTGGGAATGTGTTAAAACTTGATGAACTATTATATTATTTACTACTTGATGCTACACCTTATGCGCTAAGGATGAAAACCACAGCCAAATTATTAGGATCACTAGATCCCTTGTTTTATCTTTTCCACTAAAGCTCATCGGTGCTGACCATGGCCTGCACACATCTAGCGGTGTGCAGATTACCTGCTTCTCAGAGATGTTGAATTAGAAGAATTAGGAGGTCTCATGCCTGCGCTCAAATTTGGTTCGGAAGATGGAATCTACGCTGCTGACAATCTACTCTGATGACGCCCGTGAAGGAGAAGCCTTCATTCGACGATATGTTTTCGCCAACTCTGATGACGACTAGATATGTTTCCGCTAGATTAATTCTGTAATAGGTGAGTCCTCAATTGGTGCTTTATCTTGTAATCTTATGATGTGTGACTGTAATATCAACTGTAATATCAATCGATATATGATAATGTGATAGAATCATTCTTTGGATTTATCACATTATAGCTCATTCTGTGGATTTTCCCTTCATGGAAAATCGAGGATGTTTCAAATGTTTAAGCATAAAGTTACATATGCTAAGAACATAACAAAGAAACTATATTCAAGTTCATATATCAAGAGCATAACATAAGAACTATACTCTAGTTCATAAGCATAAATGTGTTGATAAACTAGAACATGACTAGAGAGACAAGATTCATCTAATTCATACCAAGATCCTCCAAGGTAGCTTTGCCTTGCTCTAAACTACTAATGAAAAGTAAAAGTACAAAGGTAGAGCTCGAATGTGGTGGATTGAATTGTGTCTATCTCTTTGTCTCTGAGCTCTTCCCATCTATTTATTCTATCTACAGGTCGGTTTGGGGCGAAATAAACATAGTAACTATCCAAACCAACCTCTCCTATGTCGGCCCCTCATTTTGAGCGTCCAGAAATACCCGTATTTGCGCTAGGATCACGCACAAATACATCTATAATACACAGAAATGGCACACAGATTTAAGAGAAAAGTTCCGAGCTTTATTGATATTGAATAAAAGAGTTCTACATCGTTAGGGCATAGCCCTTGGGTTACATATGAGGTGACTAAGGCCGCAAAGCGTTTGGCTTTATTACAGGGTAGATTCTAAGGCGGGACTAATTATCCTAGCGAAGCGTAGCAACTACTCCACAGGCATCTTGAGCATAGTCGAAGCCCTAACTCCTACGATCCGATCCATCGCGTCGGGGTCCTTACGTAGCTCCTAGACATCAGGGTCCACCTCCTCTTCATAGTCGCGATCATCTCCGAGGTCGTATTCTGCATGGCAAGGAGGGGTGAGTACTTATGTACTCAGCAAGTCCCAACTTCTTGGTGGAAAAGAGTGATGATGAAAATTAGGGTTGGTCCTAGTAGGGTATTATCCTCCTCACTAGTCCCAAGTTAGTCCATTACATAATCACAAGGTTCTAGGTTATCTCATTAGTCATATAATATTCTAATCATAGCGTCCCATCCCGGCACTTGCCCATTCCAAGGACGTGGCTATTCGAATAGATTCTGGTAACTCTGCAGAGGGTGTACACTTTTCCCCACACGGTAGTTGCGATTCCTTCCACGGCCAATGGTTCGAAAGGAACTACCGAGATCTCGTACCCGATAGTATGCATTCCTTAGGGTTCCATACATTTCCACTACAGCGCTCAGGGGTTGGGAGAAAGTTAAGCGAGGAAGACCACTTATCATCCTACGCCTAACCCGGACATGGAAGCTCACTCGCAACCCATGCCCTCACACACCTTGTGGAGGATCACTCAGCATCCACACTTAGAATATATAGATATATGTATATGGCTAGCAAATGTGCACCCAATAATTTTACGTGGAAGATCACATAGCGTCCACGCCCAACCAGACCCTGGAATATCACTTAGCATCCTACGCCATCTCCTGCTCTACCGTTTGCCTACACCGGCCTCCTAAGTGGAAATATACTTCAACCTAACGGGGTGTGAGATCAAGCCTACCCATATAGACGTGTGGCTGTACGAAATATCACACAGGGATGAATAAGAGACTGAACCGGTCCTTAGGGGTGACTGAAACAGGTATATTCGACAGGATATCCTTCGCAGTAATATCCGCCAAGTAATCTACACCTAGATTACCCCTACCCGTTTTAGGTCATAGCATGTGGAATCACTTTATCAGATTACCCTATTATCACATTATTACATTAGCTCATTATTGCTTATCGCATATCCTCTAATAGAGAGTTAGTTTACAATTAAGGTAGAAGGGTGGTAGAGGGGTGGAAATTAGGACTTGCCTGCGTGGTCAACACCGTCGATGTCCGCGACGTAGTCTGGGTCCTCGGTGTCCTGATGCTCATCCTCCTCTAGCGGGGGATTTTCTATTGGGTAAGGCGACCGCTAAAAGAAATACACACATGCAAATATAGAACTAGGTAGTGGCACTAGATGCAATGCGTAGAGCATGATTTTAGAAGAAATTAGAAAGTGCTTTGACCTAAATCGGAGTTAAAATGCAAAAGTTATACATTTTCAAAGTTTATTCTAATTTATTCGAAACCCTAATTACTAAATGGAATTTTGGTTGCAATTTATGGTGCATGGATTAGTGTGCAAACTATATGGTTAAATTCTACATGTTAAGTAGTTTATTTACAAATTTTCCTGGAATTTTTCTAATACTAGAAAATTGAGAAACAACACTCCGTGTGCAATAGCCGGGTGTACCTAGCAATTTCCCTTAGTGTACCCAGGAAGGGTGTGTGTGCTGTGTGCGTGTGTGTATGACAGGTGGGGCCGGGTGGCGTGACGGCGTTGGACGGCGTCGGCTCCACGGGCCCACGTGCCAGAGAGGGAGAGAAGGGGGACGGCGGTGACGGCGTGGGACGGCGTGGCGGTTGACGCCGTTGGCCATTGGGTCCCACGTGCCAGTGACAGAAAGGGGGAGGGAGAGGGACGGCGTGGAGTGGCGCGGCGCATGGGCGCCGTTGGCCTGCGGGCCCCACGTGCCAGTGAGAGAGGGAGAGGGGAAGAGTGGCCGGAACAGTGGGAGAGGAGGGCCGGCTCGCCGGAGTGCTCGTCGGTGGCGACGTGGCGTCTCGGAGGGGAAAAGAAGTGGTGTACGACGTGTGGAAGCGGTGCCGCGGCTCGGGGTGAGCTTGTCACCGCGGAGGGCGCCGCATAGCTGACGGCGGCCCGCCGGGAGGTTCCGCGGCGGCGCTGCAGTGTAGTGTGCATGTGCGTGGCCTAATCGGCCCGCACTGTGCGCGCGTGCGTGCAGGGTGACTAGGGAAGGGAGTTAGAGGTGCTAGGTTGCCCAGCCGAGCCACAACGGCCGGTGTTCGGCGGCAATGGCGCTCGGCGGATGGCGGCACACCGCGGTGGAGCAACACAGAGAGGGAAGGATGGAATTGGAGTGAGGAAAAGGTGGAGGAGGGGCTCTGGGAGCTCACCTCGAACCCAATCGGCCAATGGCGCAGCGACAAGTTTGAATTTCGGTGGCGGCTCGAATGGCGCCGGTTGCTCCCGAGTCGGGGCAATCGAGCTCAAGCTCGAGAGAGAGGAGAAGAAGAGGAATGGAGGGGAGAGGGAAGTTTACGCTAGCGGAGCTCGGAGTGGTGAGGGCGAGGATGGAGGGGCGCCGGCCGGGCCTATTTATAGGCCGGCAATGTCGGTTCGGCGGGGGAGATATTCCTCCGCCGTCGAGGCTACTCCGAGCGCGCGCGTGAGTTTGAATTCGCGAAGGCGGTTCGACACAGTGCGGCGGTGCGCGGACGCTAGCCTTGGATGTGCTCATCCGAGCTTCGTCGGGTAGCGGCGGTGGCAGTGTGTCAGCGGGGAGGCGCGGGGGAGAGAGAAGAGGGGAAGAGAGGGAGAGGGAGAGAGGCACGGCGCGCTTCAGGATGTCGACATCCTTATCCACTCGCGCGGCGGGGTGATGGCGGTAACGGCGAGCCCGAGGCTGCGTTCGTCGATGCGGTACTCGCGTCGTTGCTTCGGGCCGGGCGAGAGGTAGACGACGGCGATGACAGGGGCCCCGCCTGTCATTGGCGCGAGGGGGAGAGTGACGCGCGCGCGGCGCTGGCCTGGCGGTGATTCTTTGGGGCCGGCCCACGCGGAAAGAAAGAGAGGGGGAAGAGGAGAAGAGAAAGGGGAGGGTAGCGGGCTGCTGCTTTGGCCGGATGGGGAGAGGGAGCCCGAGCTCCTTTTCCATTTCTTTTCCATTTCTTTTCCCATATTTGAATGCATGTGCTTATTAATTTGAATGGTTTTGCATTTAAAAATGCATGGGGTGGGTTGTATGCTATGCCACACTAGTTCTATATTGCTGAACTCATCAAAGCTAAAGAGTTTTTGAAAAGTTTTGAAAAGTTCAAATTTTTAGTGATTTTTGGGAAAAGGTTCAAAAATTTGGGGTGTTACAAACCTACCCCCCTTGAAGAGAATCTCGTCCTTGAGATTCGTACTGCTCCTCAAACAGGTACGGGAATTCTTTCATGAGATCGTCTTCTCGTTCCCAGGTGGCTTCCGCTTCTGTATGATTGCTCCATTGTACCCGACAAAATCTGACTGCTGTCCTTCTCGTTTGTCGGACGGCAACATCCAAAATCCTGACTGGCCTTTCTTGGTATTGCAGATCCGGTTGTAAGTCCATGACCTCTGGTGATGCTTGTTCCTCTGGTACTCTTAGGCATTTCTTGAGTTGCGAGACGTGGAATACGTCGTGCACATCGGACATTTCTGGTGGTAGTTCCAGTCGGTATGCTACCGCCCCAATTTTCTCGGTGATTTGATATGGCCCAATATACCTAGGTGCTAGCTTTCCTCTCACTTGAAATCTTCGAGTGCCTCGTATAGGGGATACTTTTAAGTATGCGAAGTCTCCTGGTTGGAAGTCTAATGGTCTCCGGCGGTTATCTGCGTAGCTTTTCTGTCTACTTTGGGTGGCTTTTAAATTTTCCCGCATCTTGGCAACTTGTTCTTCGGCCTCCTTTATCATGTTTGGTCCGAACAAGCTTCTTTCTCCTACTTCGGACCACATCAAGAGGGTTCTGCACCTTCTCCCATATAATGCCTCAAAGGGGGTTATTTTCAGGCTTGCCTGATAGCTATTGTTGTACGAAAATTCTGCGAATGCTAGGCTTTGTTCCCAATCTTTTCCGTAAGTGAGTACACAGGCCCTCAACATGTCTTCCAGTAGTTGATTAACATGTTCCGTCTGGCCGTCAGTTTGTGGGTGATAAGCTGAGCTGAAATCCAAGCGTGTGTCCAAAGCCTTGTGCAAGCTCTTCCAAAACCTCGAGGTGAATTGTGTTCCTCTGTCCGATACTATGTGGCTAGTTACTCCATGTAGTCTGAGTATATTCTCAATGTATAACTTTGCTAATCGGCTAGCTCGAAAATCAGTCCTTACAGGGATAAAATGTGCCACTTTTGTTAAGCGGTCCACGATTACCCATATCGAATCATGTCCCTTTGGTGTCCTTGGTAGCCCCACTATGAAATCCATGCTTATTTCATCCCATTTCCATTGGGGTACTTGTAGTGGTTGGAGTAGTCCAGCTGGTCTTTGATGTTCTGCCTTTACCCGTTGGCATGTATCACATTGGGCGACATAATTTGCGATGTCTGCCTTCATTCCTTCCCACCAATATTTTTGTTTTAGGTCCATGTACATTTTGGTGGATCCCGGGTGTATGGAGTATGTTGAGTTATGAGCCTCGTCCATTATTAAGTTACGAAGTTCTTGATCTTGTGGTACACATATTCTATCTTTGAACCATAGCCTTCCTTCCTGGTCAACTCGAAATCCTGTGAGTCCTTTTTTGCTGCTTTTCTCCTTGTAGCTTTGTATTCCTTCGTCCTTGTCCTGGGCTTCTTTGATGCGTTGCTCCAGCGTCGGTTGTACTTGTAGCGTATTCAGTGTTCCTTGAGGGACTATTTGCAGATTTAGTCGGCGTACTTCTTGCGTTATCTCCGGCCTTCGGTTTAAAATAGACATATGGTGGCAACGGGGCTTCCGGCTTAAGGCATCTGCGACTACGTTGGCTTTTCCTGGGTGATATTGTACACTTATGTCGTAATCCTTGATTAGTTCCAACCATCTTCTTTGCCTTAGATTGAGATCGGGTTGGGTGAATATGTATTTCAGGCTCTTGTGGTCCGTGAATAGCTCGCATTTATTTCCAATCAGGTAGTGTCTCCATATCTTTAGTGTGTGTACCACGGCTACTAATTCCAAGTCATGTGTTGGATAATTCTCTTCGTGCTTCTTTAGTTGTCGTGAAGCATATGCGACAACTTTGCCGTCTTGCATTAATACGCATCCTAGTCCTTGTCGAGATGCGTCACAGTATATTACAAAGTCTCGATGGATATCGGGTAGAGTAAGCACTGGAGCTGTCGTTAGTTTCGTCTTTAATTCTTGGAAGCCCTTCTCACATGCTTCTGTCCATTTGTACTCATTTCCTTTCTGAGTTAATGTGGTCATGGGCCTTGCGATCTTCGAGAATCCTTCGATAAATCTCCTGTAGTAGCCTGCTAATCCCAGAAAACTGCGTACTTCTATGACGTTGGTGGGTTGTTCCCACTCTGCTACTGCCTTTACCTTGTCCGGATCTACTTTTACTCCATCGGCGGTTATGATGTGTCCAAGGAAAGCAACTTCTCGTAGCCAAAATTCGCACTTGCTAAATTTTGCATACAACTCATGGGTTCTCAATTTGCTCAATACTGCTCTTAAGTGCTGCTCGTGTTCTTCAGCGCTCTTGGAATATATGAGTATATCGTCTATAAAGACTACGACATACTTATCCAATTCTTCCATGAATACTTTGTTCATGAGGTTCATGAAATATGCGGGGGCGTTGGTTAATCCAAAAGGCATTACCGTAAACTCGTATTGTCCGTATCGTGTTACAAATGTTGTTTTGGGCACGTCACTTAGTTGGATCTTCAACTGATAATATCCTGACCTTAAGTCTATCTTAGAGAAATATTGGGCTCCTTTAAGTTGGTCAAAGAGATCATCGATCCTTGGTAGTGGGTATTTATTCTTTATAGTCACCTTGTTTAGCGAGCGATAGTCTATGCACATACGCATGCTTCCATCTTTCTTTTTAACAAATAGTACGGGCGATCCCCATGGTGATGAGCTGGGTCTAATATATCCTTTCTCCTATAACTCTCGTAATTGTTTCTTCAATTCTTCCAGTTCATTTGCTGCCATTCGGTATGGTCTCTTCGCGATGGGCGCTGTCCCAGGGAGTAAGTCTATGATGAATTCTATGTCTCTGTCGGGTGGCATCCCTGGTAGTTCCTCGGGGAATACGTCCGGGTATTCACATACTACGGGCACTTCTTCTACTGTCGTTGGTTGAATATTGCAAACCATTGGGGTGGTAGTGGGGGCTTGTGGGTGGCACTTTATCTTTATCCCTTCATGATTGATCAGTGTCACTGTCTTGTCACTACACGATATGTTGCCTTGATGCTTAGCTAGCCAATCCATTCCAAGTATCATGTCTAAACCTTCTGTCTTTAGTACTACAAGGTCTGCTAGAAATCCCGTTCCGTCGATTGAAATCCGTGTTTGAGGGCATTTAAGGGTACATTTGAGAATTGCTCCGGGGGTACGAATCAAGAGAGGAGTGGGGAGTAACACCATTTTCAAATTATTTTTGGAGGCAAAACGATCGAGAAACAAACGAATGCGATGCACCGGAATCAAACAACACGGCGGTTGCGGCGGAGTTCACGAGAAACTCACCGCATACCGACATCGATCTTTGCCTGTACTTCTTCTCGCATTCACGTGGTTTACACGGCCTTGTCCAAAGTTTGAGGTGTTCCTTCTGGTTTGTCCAGAGTTCTGAGGTGTGGAGCGACCTACTCCTGAGGCAGTAGTCCTGTTACTGGCTACGGACTGGGTTGGGGCTGAGTTATAAGGGCCAGAGGGGCATTGGGCAACTCTGTGTCCTGGGCGGCGGCATCCGAAACAAACTTCTGTTGTGGCGTTGTTGTTGCTTCTCGCTTGGTTGGTTCCACTGCTATTGCTATAATTGTTGTTGCCGTTGTTGTTGTTGTTCCTAAAATTGGAAGCATTTTGGGTCGTATTATAGCTTGGTGTCTTGTATTGCATAGGTGCTAGCGACCTTGAGGATGTGGGGTTATTGGTGCGGAACCATTGGTTTCTTTCGGTTTGGCGTGTTTGGTGAGTCATGATTTTGCGCTTCCTTTCCCTTTCTGTACGGTTGTGTTCTTCCTCCATTAGGATGACCTTATTCATTAAGGTGTTGAAATCTGGGTATATATTCCCGATTGCCTTTTCCCTATACTGGGCTTGCAATCCCTTAATGAAGCGTTTCTGTTTCTTCTTGTCGGTATTGACGTCTTCGGGTGCATAGCGTGCCAGCTGCATGAATTTGCGGATATATTGTGGGACAGTCATGGGACCTTGGCATATATTACGGAACTCCTCCTCTTTTATCTCTTTGATGCCGTCGGGGATATGGTAGTCACGGAAATACTCTAGAAATTCTTGCCATGTTATTGCTCTTGGGTCTTCTACAGCGTCCTGAAGGTTTTCCCACCATTCTCCGGCTGGTCCTGTGAGTTGGTGAGTGGCTAAGGTTACCTTTTCTTCATCGGTGGCTCGTATAGCAGTGAGCTTCTTGGTAATGGTGCGCAACCAATCATCTGCGGCTAGGGGGTCATCCTCGGCGCTGTCAAAAGTTGGTGGATGTAGCCTCATAAAGGCCGTCATTTTGCTATGTTCATACCCATTGTCTTGTCGCCTTGCGAGGTTCTCTAGTAGTCTTGTCTGTTTATCCATAACCTCTGCTAAGGTTGGTGGTGGGGGAGGGAGTTCTTCCTCCTCTTGGTCTCCATCCGCGGGTTGCTCTACTTCATCCTCGTTTTCCTCTTCCACTGGTTGTTCGACTTCTTCCTCATTTTCTTCCTCCTCTTCTAATACTGGTGTGTTTGCCCTTCTGGGTTGCCTTGGCCTATTGCCTTGCCCTCGATTTCCCCTATTTTGCCTGCCTCTAGGTGGTGCCTCTTGTTCCTCGTCCTCAACATTTGGTCCTCTTGCGGCACGTTCACGGCGTTCGCGGATCCTACTGGACCTCCTTTCCATCTGTTGCTTATGGAGCAGCAAGGATGAGAAGTCTATCTTGTAGGGTTAAATAAAAGAAGGACTTGAAATAACAAACAAGGTAAGCAACACACAACATCACAATATATTAGATCACACAAACAGTTCACACATACAATGCCCAGGGCATCATACACATCAACTGCTTAGGATGTTACAACGATTCGATCGAACTAGAGACTAAGTGCATTACTACGACTGCCTGGGATACATGACTCATCCTAAGCGATTTTATTCTACGACTAAAGACAACTACTTGACTCATCATTACTACATCTCATGACCGCATCTAGTGGAGATCCCGAGGTGCGGTCTTGCCCTTCTCGCGGGGCACCTGCTCCTCTCGCAGCTTTATGAGCTCATGTGCAAAACTCTCAGACGGTCCCGCTTGACTTCCCCCATGATCCCTAAAGTTCTACGCCCACCGACTCCTCGGTCTCAATAGTCTCATCGTCGGTGTGTGACTCCATCGGATAGTATCCATCCAAGCGGTAGTGTGGGCGCTACGGGTCATATGGTAGCTCCTCCTCAGTCACGTTAGGGCGTCCAAGGTACGCCCTCCTGTTATGCCGTGCTCGTCGGGGGCGCCTCCTCTTGGGTGGTCGCTGTAGTGCCTCCTGCAATTCCTCCCGACAGCTGTCTAGCTCGCGCTTCAGGATGGCCTTCTCGTGGTTGGACTTGTGTAACTCCATGGTGGTTGTGTCAAGTTCTCCTCTAGTTGCTATCAGTTTGGCAAGTAGATCTGACGCCTCCTTCTGTAGGTCTTCATAAAGGTTGTCCAATGCATGCAGATATCTGATGGTGGATACTCCTGTGCATTCAGGCGCCTGTGGGTTGACTCTTTCCAAGTCCCGAACCTTAAGACACCAGGTTGGTGTGGTCTGGTTCAGCACGGGAAAGAATCTGGCCGGTTTGTGCTCGATGTCCTCTTCAAACAGCTGACAGTACTCCATAAGTGCCTTGCGTGCCGCCTTCTGAGCTGCATCATGGGACTCTCTTCCATAAGCGACAATCCACTTCTCGGGGAAAGCTGAGCATTGCGGGTGTCTGGAGATGTTCACATACGCCTCGTACTTGGGTATGCCCTCCTCGTCGTACTCTCTAGAGTAGTACATCGGAGGAGTGGTGTAGCCCAAGCGTTGAAGCGTCTCCCAAAGTAGCTGCGGGAATCCTCCCACCGTCAAGCAGTCCGAACGCTCCCACTCGTCGTCCATGGCTGCAACAAGTTTCCACAAAAGTTAGAAACATGTTTTGCAACACACATGTATGACAACAATGGTGCATATAATGTAGTATAAAAGTCAGGTAATTATGGGGTTCCTATGCACGTTCCAAACCTAGGGCTTCGTCCTACGGTCAAGCTCGGCTCTGATACCACTCTGTCGGCCCCTCATTTTGAGAGTCCAGAAATACCCGTATTTGCGCCAGGATCACGCACAAATACGTCTATAATACACAGAAATGGCACACAGATATAAGAGAAAAGTTCCA
Organism: Chrysopogon serrulatus; assembly: GCA_015844335.1. NCBI lineage: Eukaryota > Viridiplantae > Streptophyta > Magnoliopsida > Poales > Poaceae > Chrysopogon > Chrysopogon serrulatus. Next base: position 163,275 of record JADLZL010006901.1, on the reverse strand, counting down.
AGCTTTATTGATATTGAATAAAAGAGTTCTACATCGTTAGGGCATAGCCCTTGGGTTACATATGAGTTGACTAAGGCCGCAAAGCGTTCGGCTTTATTACAGGGTAGATTCTAAGGCGAGACTAATTATCCTAGCGAAGCGTAGCAACTACTCCACAGGCATCTTGAGCATAGTCGAAGCCCTAACTCCTACGATTCGATCCATCGCATCGGGGTCCTTACGTAGCTCCTAGACATCAGGGTCCACCTCCTCTTCATAGTCGCGATCATCTCTGAGGTCGTATTCTGCATGGCAAGGAGGGGTGAGTACTTATGTACTCAGCAAGTCCCAACTTCTTGGTGGAAAAGAGTGATGATAAAAATTAGGGTTGGTCCTAGTAGGGTATTATCCTCCTCACTAGTCCTAAGTTAGTCCATTACATAATCACAAGGTTATAGGTTATCTCATTAGTCATATAATATTCTAATCATAGCGTCCCATCCCGGCACTTGCCCATTCCAAGGACGTGGCTATTCGAATAGATTCTGGTAACTCTGCAGAGGGTGTACACTTTTCCCCACACGGTAGTTGCGATTCCTTCCACGGCCAATGGTTAGAAAGGAACAATCGAGATCTCGTACCCGATAGTATGCATTCCTTAGGGTTCCATACATTTCCACTACGGCGCTCAGGGGTTGGGAGAAAGTTAAGCGAGGAAGACCACTTATCATCCTACGCCTAACCCGGACATGGAAGCTCACTCGCAACCCATGCCCTCACACACCTTGTGGAGGATCACTCAGCATCCACACTTAGAACATATAGATATATGTATATGGCAAGCAAATGTGCACCCAATAATTTTACGTGGAAGATCACATAGCGTCCACGCCCAACCAGACCATGGAATATCACTTAGCATCCTACGCCGTCTCCTGCTCTACCGTTTGCCTACACCGGCCTCCTAAGTGGAAATATACTTCAACCTAACGGGGTGTGAGATCAAGCCTACCCATATAGATGTGTGGCTGTACGAAATATCACACAGGGATGAATAAGAGACTATGAACCGGTCCTTAGGGGTGACTGAAATAGGTACCTCCGACAGGATATCCTTCGCAGTAATATTCGCCAAGTAATCTACACCTAGATTACCCCTACCCATTTCAGGTCATAGCATGTGGAATCACTTTATCAGATTACCCTATTATCACATTATTACATTAGCTCATTATTGCTTATCGCATATCCTCTAATAGATAGTCAGTTTACAATTAAGGTAGAAGGGTGGTAGAGGGGTGGAAATTAGGACTTGCCTGCGTGGTCAACACCGTCGATGTCCGCGACGTAGTCTGGGTCCTCAGTGTCCTGATGCTCGTCCTCCTCTGGCTGGGGATTTTCTATTGGGTAAGGCGACCGCTAAAAGAAATACACACATGCAAATATAGAACTAGGTAGTGGCACTAGATGCAATGCGTAGAGCACGATTTTAGAAGAAATTAGAAAGTGGTTTGACCTAAATCGGAGTTAAAATGCAAAAGTTATACATTTTTAAAGTTTATTCCAATTTATTCAAAACCCTAATTACTAAATGGAATTTTGGTTGCAATTTATGGTGCATGGATTAGTGTGCAAACTATATGGTTAAATTCTACATGTTAAGTAGTTTATTTACAAATTTTTCTGGAAGTTTTCTAATACTAGAAAATTGAGAAAGAACACTCCGTGTGCAATAGCCGGGTGTACCTAGCAATTTCCCTTAGTGTACCCAGGAAGGGTGTGTGTGCTGTGTGCGTGTGTGTATGACAGGTGGGGCCGGGTGGCGTGACGGCGTTGGACGGCGTCGGCTCCACGGGCCCATGTGCCAGAGAGGGAGAGAAGGGGGACGGCGGTGATGGCGTGGGACGGCGCGGCGGTTGACGCCGTTGGCCCCAGTCCCACGTGCCGTGACGAAAAGGGAAGGGGAGAGGGACGGCGCGGGCGCGGCGGGCGCATGGGCGCCATTGGCCTGCGGGGCCCCACGTGCCCGGAGAGAGAGAGGGGAAGAGTGGCCGGAACAGTGGGGAGAGGAGGGCCGGCTCACGGAGTGCTCGGCGGCGGCGGCGTGGCGTCTCGGAGAGGAAAAGAAGTGGTGTACGACGTGCGGAAAGCGGTGCCGCATGGGCTCGGGTGAGCTTTGTCGGCTGCGGAGGGCGCCGCCAGCGGTGACGGCGGCCCGCCGGAGGTTCCAAGGCGGGGCGCCGGCAGTTGTAGTGTGCGTGTGCGTGGCCCTAATCGGCCCGCCCGTGCGTGCGGCGTGCAGGGGTGACTAGGAAGGGAGTTAGAGGTGCTAGGTTGCCCAGCCGAGCCACAACGGCCGGTGTTCGGCGGCAATGGCGCTCGGGCGGATGGCGGCACACCGCGGTGGAGCAACACGAGGGGAAGGATGGAATTGGAGTGAGGAAAAGGTGGAGGAGGGGCTCCAGGGAGCTCACCACGAACCCAATCGGCCAATGGCGCAAATGACAAGTTTGAATTTCGGGCGGCGGCTCGAATGGCGCCGGTTGCTCCCGAAAGTCGGGGCAATCGAGCTCAAGCTCGAGAGAGAGGAGAAGAAGAGGAATGGAGGGGGAGAGAGGAAGTTCCTGCCCCTAGCGGAGCTCGGAGTGATGAGGGCGAGGATGGAGGGGCGCCGGCCGGGCCTATTTATAGGCCCGCAATGTCGGTTCGACGGGGGAGATATTCGTCCGCCGTCGAGGCTACTCCGAGCGCACGCGCGAGTTTGAATTCGCGAAGGCGGTTCGACACAGTGCGGCGGTGCGCGGACGCTAGCCATGGATGTGCTCATCCGAGCTTCGTCGGGTAGCGGCGGTGGCGTGTGTCGGGCCGGGAGGCGCGGGGAGAGAAAAGAGGGGAAGAGAGGGAGAGGGAGAGAGGCACGGCGCGCCAGATGTCGACATCCTTATCCACTGCGCTAGCCGGGTGATGGCGGTAACGGCGAGCCCGAGGCGGCGTTTGCCGACGGCGTATCAAGGCTGTTGCTCGCTGGGCGAGAGGTAGACGACGGCGATGATAGGCGGGGCCCGGCTGTCATTGGCGCTGGAGGGAGAGAACGCGGCAAGCGGCGCTTTGGCGGCATGATTCTTTGGGCCGGCCCACGTGGAAAGAAAGAGAGGGGGAAGAGGAGAAGAGAAAGGGGGAGGGTAGCGGGCTGCTGCTGGGCCAGATGGGGAGAGGGAGCCCGAGCTCCTTTTCCATTTCTTTTCCATTTCTTTTCCCACATTTGAATGCATGTGCTTATGAATTTGAATGGTTTTGCATTTAAAAATGCATGGGGTGGGTTGGATGCTATGCCACACTAGTTCTATATTGCTGAACTCATCAAAGCTAAAGTGTTTTTGAAAAGTTTTGAAAAGTTCAAATTTTTAGTGATTTTCGGGAAAAGGTTCAAAAATTCGGGGTGTTACATCCTAGAATCAAGGAACCACCTCGAGAAGATTGGGCCCGAAAGGTGGTGGTAAGGGGGTTGCCGCCCTGGTGCCCCCCGCACCCTGGGTGGGCCCCCTCGCCATAGTGGGTCTAGACCTCTTCTACATCGGTGGTTGGCCTAGATTTGTGAAGTATGTGGGTCTTCTCTTGATTCCTTGGCGCGGATTCTGCATTTACATTTTTCGGATGGCGCCTTTCTCTATAATTCCACTGTATTCTTGTATAAGTCCTACAAAATAGTGAATCTCTAATACAAGTGGAATCATGTTAGAATAAATAATATATGCATATAAATATGTTAGTTTTCTCCTTTTCTGGATCTTAGTGGGCAGTTAGATATTGTCGTTAAGGACCGCCAACAGCCTCTGCCCCAACAGCCGAGGCGAGAGCCTCCGCACCACAAGACAATGCGGGAGCCTTTGCACCAACAGCCGACGCGGGAGCCTTCACACCATGAGACAGTGTAGGAGCCGCTGCATCAACAGCTAACCTGGGAGCCTCTGCACCACAAGACGGCATGGGAGCCTCTGCACAAACAGCCGACGTGGGAGCCTCCGCACCATGAAATGACGCGGAAGCCCCTCCACCAACAGCTGATGTGGCAGCCTCCGCACAGTGAGACAGCACGGGAGCCTCTGCACCGGGAAACGATGCAGGGAGCCTCTGCACCATGAGACAACATGGGAGCCTCTGAACTGACAAAGATGATAGTATTGGCTTTGTATTTGACATGTGTAGGTTTCCACAAACAAGGCCAAAAAAGTGAAGGCTAGGTCTCGAACCTGAAACTTTTGACAACTTAGCGCACCTTCAGGTGTTAGCAAACCTTAGAGCTGCAGAAACTTTTGGCAGTTACTATCAGTCAGATAAGTCAGTTTCAAGCCTATCAAGCATCTACGCTAACTACTTCATTGCAGCTATATTTTTCTGGGAATGTGGCCCTGACTCCCTGGATTGAGAAGGTAGAAGCTGCGAAGCCCAGATACTCGTGTCTTCTTCCTGAGCTCAGAACATCAATCTTCAATCAGTTTCATCAGCATTTATCAATGAAGCCGAAACTTGGGATTTTCTCAGAGCATCACCCTTCGATCAGTTTCCTCAGCTTTCATTAGTGAAGCCAAATATTGGGATTTTTCTTGAAGCATCAACCTTTGATCAGTTTCATTAGCCTTCATCAGCAAATGTGGAAATTGAGATTTTTCTCATAGCCTCAGCCTTCGATCTATTTCGCCAGCATGGTATTGGATAATTATTTCAAGAAGGCTTCATTGTGTTCTAATGACCTATCAATTTAATGTTTCTCTTGGGTGTTTCTGGAGCCCGAGGAACATGCCACTAAACCAAGAGGAAATACCCCCTTGAGAAAGATTTCAAAACCTAAGTCGAAGGTGACTATTAACAGAGCCACCACATTCGACCACAGCTTTTTCAGTAGAAAAAGGACCCTCCATCATCCCAAGCCAAAGGCTCAAGGGTACGAAATGACCTCCATGGTGCAAAGTGCCTGAACTCGATGAAGACTTGGGTGGTTCACATGCATCGAGGTTTAAATCCAAATGCTACAAAAAAACCACACCCAACGACAACCAAACCTACACAGTGAGTATTTCCCACCAGTTTTAAAGTCTCACCAGCTTATAATGCCTAATGATTTTGCTCTTATGATTTATCTTATCACATTCTTGGTTTGACCTTCGTGATATGACCACGCCATCAAGCAACATGTTACAACCTCCGAGTCAAGCTACACCAACTCAATTGTCACCTACATCGACACCAACCCAAGTCATCGATGGACCGATTACACGCAGTCGAGCAAAGAAGCTACAACAAGAGGTCTATGCGCTACTTTGTGAAGTTCATTTTAATATTAATGAGAATTATATACTACCTAAATCGTGCACATTGTTATTGCTCAGGTTCACCAAGGAGGATGACATGAACATACAAAGAGACGACCGCAGAAAAAACCCCACCCGAACCAGTCCAGTCCTGCAGAACCGTCCGAAAGAAACATTCATAAGTTTTGATTCCCAAAAGCTTTGAAGCTCAAACTAGACTCGTTGGAAAGCTTATCAAGTCTAGTTTCCAATGCCACTAGTGCCAACCAGTTTGGCTGCTGCGTTAAAGAGAGCCGACCAGTTTAGTGAAGTCTGCTCTGGAGGTCAATGGTCGATCTGACGTCCAAGTTCCCATGTAAAACTGTACCATTCTCTTATGTTTCGTGGTGCATGCTGCACATGGTGTGAAAGCTTATCAAGTTGATTTTCCAACGCAATCAGTGGCACATCATTTGGACTTTTCAAGATGGAGTTATTGCCAAAACACTGAAGACTGCGCAGAAGACCAACAGCCACGCGGAAACTACTCAGAAGACCATTTCGTGGTTACCCTTTCACATAGTCCGCCAAGATTTTTCTATTTCGTGTTTTCACCTATCTAGGAGGGCTGTTCCTAGTATAAATACTCCTTAGCATCATTGTAATCGCAGACTTTGAAGATGGAATACAGAAACCCCCTTTGTTTAGCTGAGTGCTAACAAGTTCAGAGAGAGATTCTCTACCCCTTTGCTCTTGTGATTTCCTTCGCGGGATTACAGCAGCGGCGGCTTCATCCGCTCCCAATTGGTGCTCCTACTCCCTTCAAGGTTCGCCTTGATTGATTGTAGGCTGTGTTGGTTGGTTTCTTGAGAGTGTGGTTGGGCGAATCCTCGATTCAGGTTGCCGGTTAAAGACGGTGGTTGGCTTCGAGTTTTATTTGCCAGGTTGCACTAGTTATCGCTGCTTGCAGCAAGTTATCTCGGCTTCTTGAAGCTCGTTATCTGGTGATTGGTCCTACGTCGTGAAGATCGGGACACCGTGACGCATCATCTGGTACCAGAGCCTTCGTTACCACGGTAGGATTCTTTACCCTTAGCTACATATATTTTGTTTCGTCCTATCCACCAGCTAAGCCAAAATATATATTTGTTTAGCCCGTTGTTTCAATCTGTTATTTTAGTGAGTTTGGTTAGGTTTCAGTCCATTAGAGTCTTTGTTTTAGTTGCTGATCATTATCCTTTGTGTGTTCCTTGTGCCTCTTTTATATATCTAAAAAAAAAAAATCCCCAAAAAAGATATCCATATAGCCTATATCATCCTTTGTGTTATCTTTGAACCTATTGAATTATAGTTACTGGTTGTGTTTAGTTTATATCATAAGTGTGCAAGTTATATATATCTGGTCTTTGTGTTCAGTTACAAAAAAAAAGTATCAAAAAAAAAAAGGGAAGAAAAAAAAGTAAAAAAAAAAAAGAAAGGTTGAGAAAGAAAGATTGAAAGATCAGTTCGGTTGTAGAGCACAATTGCTGAAAGTTATCATATCAAGTCGTGCAACCAGTTTGCTATCTTTCTTTGGTGCAAAATCTTGGTTGGGTTTGATTGCAATCCTCGCATCCCAATCATATTCCTTGTTAGCATCAATTTTAAAATTTTCTTTGCACGTGTGAGTGATCCATTTATATATATTTCATATCTTCTGATCAGCACTAGGCAGGGCACTTCTGGTTTGGATTATTACTTAATTTAACGACAACTAGAATTCAGATTGCACTCCTTGTTTATTATTCCCCACCAAGCTCCACATAAAAGCCATCGTAATCGGTATTCTCTGGTCTTGTATTCTCCCAACCATCACACTCGTTACCGCCACACATTTACTTTTCCTGTAGCCCGCAGGGAATTCACCAGAGCTTCGGTTGGTAAGAGAAGGTGAGATTGAGAGATTCCACATATATTTTCCATTCCACATATTTTGTTGCTTGTTGTTACTAATCTGACAGAAAGATGGGTGATGAGATTGAAGAGTGTGTCACTATGGCACAATTGAATGAACTCAAGCAAGGTCTGGAAGAGAAAACAGATCGGTTGGCACAAGATCTTCAAGCCATCTTGACTGAAATCAGAAGACAACGTCCACCTAACGATGGTACAAGCAACCACGGTGAAGATGGAGAACATAGTGATGCAAGACATAGTGATGCAAGAAGAAGAGGAAGGAGGAACCGAAGTGGAAGGGGAAGGGGTCGGAATCGAAGGAATGATGACACTGAAGAATCTGAATCTGAAAATGATGATAATCACTCTCATTTTGATCGCCGACGTCATAGAAGAGGCCATCGCGAGGAGAGGCTGGGTAAACTAAAATTTACCATGCCTAAATTTGATGGAGGATCTGATCCTGAAGCTTATTTCACTTGGGAGTTGAAGGTAGACAAGATCTTTCGTTTGCACAATTATACAGAAGAGAAAAAAAGTTGGCAATGGCATCTCTTGAGTTTGAAGGATACGCTCTTATTTGGTGGGAGCAACTTCTCCAAGATCGTGAAGAAGATGAAGAAGATCCTATTGCCACTTGGGCTGAAATGAAGCGTGAAATGAGACGCGTTTTTAGTGCCGAGGCATTATCGGCGTGACCTTTTGATAAGTTGCAGAATTTGAAGCAAGGAAGCTTCTCTGTTGAAGAGTATTATAAAGAGATGGAGAAAGCTATGATTAGAGCCAATGTTAATGAAGATGAAGAACACAACCATTGCACGTTTTATGGCTGGACTGCATCGTAATATTCAGCGTATCGTTGAATTTCAGCCATACCGTCATCTCATTGATTTGGTGCATCAAGCCACTAAAGCTGAACGCCAACTACAGCAAGATACTAAGGGCAGTAAATCTTTTTTTTTGGTACAAGACCTATGTCTGGCGGAGGCAAGACCAATTCCAAGTTTACTGCTGCACCTTCAGCTTCGAAAAGTTCATTTGGAGGCTCACGTTCTAATTTTAGTGGGAAGAGCACTGCTGCCCCAAACACAGGCTCCAAACCTGCAGCTTCCACCTCAACTTTAGTTGGTTCTACAGCCAAGAGCAGTGGAATTCAATGCTTCAAGTGTGGAGGCCGTGGACATGTTGCTAGAGAGTGTCCTAATAATAGAGTAATCATTGTGAATGATGATGGAGAGTATGAATCAGCTAGCGAAGAAGAAGTTGTAGAGGAAGAAACACATGAAGAAGAGGAACAGACTGGCTGCGAATTTGAGCAAGGTGCTGCTCTTGTGGTGGCGCCAATATTGAGTGTTCAGATGAAGGAAGCTGAGAATGGCCAGCGGCATAATTTATTTCAAACAAGAGCTAAAGTGCAAGATAAGGTAGTCAAGGTGATTATTGATGGCGGCAGCTGCCATAATCTTGCAAGTCGTGAGATGGTAGATAAGCTTGGCCTTAAGCTTCAGCGACATCCTCATCCATATCATGTCCAGTGGCTGAATGATTCAGGTGACATTAAGATTGGATACAAAGTAAAAGTGCCATTCAAGATTGGTGAGTATGTTGACACGGTGGAATGTGATGTGGTGCCTATGTCTGTGTGCCACCTGCTACTTGGAAGGCCATGGCAATATGATCGATATACTCAACATTGTGGAAGAACCAATCAGTACACACTGGAGTTGAAAGGGAGAAAATTTTTACTCAAGCCTATGACACCTCCACAAATCCTAGCTGAACACTTGCAAAAGAGTTCCAATGCGAGAGATGAGAGTGGAGAGAAAAAGAATTTGAGTGACTTCCACAAATCAGAGAGTGAGGGCCACAAGCCAAATATGAGGGAAAATTTGAGAGATAAAAAGAAAAGAGAGGGAGAAAATTTAGTGATGCTAGCCACAAAATCTGAGATGAGAGAAGTGAGGAAGAACCCAGATCAAGTACTCTTTGTATTTGTGTGCAAAGACATTTTAGTTTCAGCTAACGATAACACCTCTCTTCCTAGTGTTGTGTCTCACCTTTTGCAGGAATATGAGGACGTTTTTCCAAAGGAAACACCAGCTGGACTACCTCCTGTACGTGGGATTGAGCATCAAATTGATCTCATTCCAGGGGCTGCACTACCTAATCGACCACCATACCGAACCAATCCTGAAGAAACAAAGGAGATCCAAAGGCAAGTGCAAGAACTTCTTGACAAAGGTTATGTTCGTGAAAGCTTAAGTCCTTGTGCTGTTCCTGTTATTTTAGTGCCTAAAAAGGATGGTTCTTGGAGGATGTGTGTTGATTGTAGAGCTATAAATAATATCACAGTCCGCTATCGTCATCCAATTCCTCGATTAGAAGATATGCTTGATGAATTGAGTGGTTCCACCATATTTACTAAAATTGATTTGAAAAGTGGGTACCATCAAATAAGAATGAGAGCTGGAGATGAATGGAAAACTGCATTTAAAACTAAATTTGGATTGTATGAATGGTTAGTAATGCCTTTCGGTTTGACTAATGCTCCTAGTACTTTTATGAGATTAATGAACCATGTCTTGAGAGCATTCATTGGAAAATTTGTGGTTGTTTACTTTGATGACATCTTAATTTACAGCAAGACTTTTGAGGAGCACATGAATCACATTCGACAAGTCTTGGATGAGCTTCGAAAAGAGAAATTATTTGCTAATCTTGAGAAGTGCAGTTTTTGCACAGACCATGTTGTGTTTCTTGGCTTTGTTGTTTCAGGAAAAGGCATAGAAGTGGATGAGACAAAGGTGAAAGCAATCAAGGATTGGCCAACTCCAACGAGTGTAAGTCAAGTAAGAAGTTTTCATGGCCTTGCTGGTTTTTATAGAAGGTTTGTGAGAGATTTCAGTACCATCGCTGCTCCTTTGAATGAATTGACCAAGAAAGGGGTTGATTTTAAATGGGGAAACTCACAAGAAAATGCTTTTGAAGAATTAAAGAAATGTTTGACTGAAGCACCATTACTTGTTCTTCCTGATTTCACTAAAACTTTTGAAGTAGAATGTGATGCTAGTGGGATTGGCATAGGAGGAGTTTTAATGCAACAAGGAAAACCAGTAGCATATTTTAGTGAAAAATTGGGAGGTGCTCAATTGAATTATTCTGTATATGACAAAGAATTGTATGCCTTGGTGCGTGCACTTGAAACATGGCAGCATTACTTATGGCCAAAAGAATTTGTTATTCACTCTGATCATGAAGCTTTGAAGTACCTAAAAGGACAAGCTAAGCTGAACCGGCGCCATGCCAAATGGGTTGAATTCATCGAAACTTTTCCATATGTTGTGAAATATAAGAAAGGTAAGGAGAATGTGGTTGCTGATGCTTTGTCTCGCAAAAGTGTGATGCTAAATAAACTTGAGGTAAAAATTTTGGGACTTGAAAGTTTGAAAGACATGTATAGTAATGACCCTGAATTTTTAGAACCTTATAATCATTGTAAAGATGGAAAGGGTTGGGAAAAGTATCATATGTATGATGGATTTCTGTTTAGAGCTAACAAACTTTGTGTTCCAAATTCTTCGGTTAGATTGCTTTTACTACAGGAGTCCCATGGAGGAGGATTAACAGGCCACTTTGGACAAAAAGAAGACCTATGAGCTGCTAGGAGATCACTTCTATTGGCCCAAGATGAGGAGGGATGTCATTCGGTTTGTGGAACGCTGCATCACGTGTCACAAAGCTAAGTCCAAACTGAACCCTCATGGTTTATATACTCCTCTACCTGCTCCTAATACTCCTTGGGAAGACATAAGTATGGATTTTATTTTGGGATTGCCTAGAACTCAAAGAGGAAAAGATTCTATTTTTGTTGTGGTTGATAGATTTTCAAAGATGGCTCATTTTATCCCTTGTAACAAGAGCGACGATGCTTCACATGTTGCTAATTTGTTTTTCAGGGAAATTGTGAGGTTGCATGGAGTGCCTAAGACCATTGTATCTGATCGTGATGTCAAGTTTGTGAGCTATTTCTGGAAAACATTATGGTCCAAGCTTGGGACCAAGCTCTTGTTCTCAACCACTTGTCACCCTCAAACCAATGGACAAACTGAAGTGGTGAATCGAACTTTGTCCATGTTGCTGCGAACCATGGTTAAAAAGAACCTGAAGGACTGGGAGGACTGCCTGCCTCATGTTGAGTTTGCTTATAATAGGGCAGTGCACTCTACCACTAACTTGTGTCCTTTTGAGATTGTTTATGGTTTCAAACCTATTGCTCCGATAGATTTGTTGCCTTTGCCTTTACAGGAAAGAACCAACATGGAAGCCTCCAAGCGCGCTGCATATGTAAAGAAGATACACAAGAAGACCAAGGAAGCAATTGAGCTGAAGGCAAAACGTAAGGCTGCAAGTATGAACAAACATAGGAAGGAAGTGTTATTCGAACCAGGGGACTTGGTGTGGATACACTTGCGCAAGGATCGTTTTCCTGATATGCGCAAATCAAAATTGATGCCACGAGGAGATGGACCATTTCGGGTTCTTGCGAAGATCAATGATAATGCATACAAGATAGATCTTCCAGCAAGCTATGGCGTGAGTACGACCTTCAACGTTGCTGATCTGTCACCATTCATAAGTGAAGACATCTCCGAGTCGAGGACGACTCCTTTTCAAGAGGGGGAGGATGATATGACCACGCCATCAAGCAACATGTTACAACCTCCGAGTCAAGCTACACCAACTCAATTGTCACCTACATCGACACCAACCCAAGTCATCGATGGACCGATTACACGCAGTCGAGCAAAGAAGCTACAACAAGAGGTCTATGCGCTACTTTGTGAAGTTCATTTTAATATTAATGAGAATTATATACTACCTAAATCGTGCACAATGCTATTGCTTAGGTTCACCAAGGAAGATGACATGAACATACAAAGAGACGACCGCAGAAAAGAACCCCACCCGAACCAGTCCAGTCCTGCAGAACCGTCCGAAAGAAACATTCATAAGTTTTGATTCCCAAAAGCTTTGAAGCTCAAACTAGACTCGTTGGAAAGCTTATCAAGTCTAGTTTCCAATGCCACTAGTGCCAACCAGTTTGGCTGCTGCGTTAAAGAGAGCCGACCAGTTTAGTGAAGTCTGCTCTGGAGGTCAATGGTCGATCTGACGTCCAAGTTCCCATGTAAAACTGTACCATTCTCTTATGTTTCGTGGTGCATGCTGCACATGGTGTGAAAGCTTATCAAGTTGATTTTCCAACGCAATCAGTGGCACATCATTTGGACTTTTCAAGATGGAGTTATTGCCAAAACACTGAAGACTGCGCAGAAGACCAACAGCCACGCGGAAACTACTCAGAAGACCATTTCGTGGTTACCCTTTCACATAGTCCGCCTAGATTTTTCTATTTCGTGTTTTCACCTATCTAGGAGGGCTGTTCCTAGTATAAATACTCCTTAGCATCATTGTAATCGCAGACTTTGAAGATGGAATACAGAAACCCCCTTTGTTTAGCTGAGTGCTAACAAGTTCAGAGAGAGATTCTCTACCCCTTTGCTCTTGTGATTTCCTTCGGCGGGATTACAGCAGCGGCGGCTTCATCCGCTCCCAATTGGTGCTCCTACTCCCTTCAAGGTTCGCCTTGATTGATTGTAGGCTGTGTTGGTTGGTTTCTTGAGAGTGTGGTTGGGCGAATCCTCGATTCAGGTTGCCGGTTAAAGACGGTGGTTGGCTTCGAGTTTTATTTGCCAGGTTGCACTAGTTATCGCTGCTTGCAGCAAGTTATCTCGGCTTCTTGAAGCTCGTTATCTGGTGATTGGTCCTACGTCGTGAAGATCGGGACACCGTGACGCATCACTTCGCCTCTCATGGAAAATTTCTAAATCTAACCATTGCCCCTCATGGGAACTTTTAAAAATTAACCTTCACATATACAACTTGTCACCAATGTGACCAAGAAAGTTATCATAGCCTTTGCCGCATCAAAAGCATGGTCTGAATGGCCATACATGCTTGGCTTTAATAGCCTAACTCACAACACTTTTTATTGAATTTCTTTTTTGTTACTAACATTCAGGTCACCACCGCTGTGACCCTCCCATAGAACATATTTGTCTTGTTGTATACACGTTTCCACCATCCCAAAATACATTAGTGTACATTAGTTAGTAGTCCCCATGAAACTCAGCCTTCATCAGCCAGCAGTTATCACTAAGTGTTCAGCCTTCATCACATATCTGTCCAATGGCTCTTGAGTTTGCATCAGTTTGTACTCTCCATCACTCAGCGGTTCTCATGAAATATTCAACCATCATTAGATATCTCAGTGATCCTCTATCAGTTAGTGGTTTTTCATCAGTCAGTGCCTTTGATAGTTATTGGCCTCCAATAGTCAGTGCCTTTGATAGTTATTGGCCTCCAATAGTCAGTGGTCTTTGTTAATTATTGGCCTTCATCAATCAGAGGCCTTAATCAGTCATTGGCCTTCGACAGTCAGTGGCCTTCACAATTATTGGCCTTCTTTAGTCAGCATCCTTCATCAATCATCGCCCTTCATTAGTCAATGATCTTCATCAATTATTGCTCTTCAACAGACATCAGCCTTCATCAGTCGGTGACCTTCACCAATCAGTGGCCTTCATCCATCAATAGTTATCATCAACCAGCAGACTTTATCAGTCATTGGTCTATGTTAGTTAGTGGCCTTCTTTAGCCAGTAGCCTGCGTCAATCATTGGCCTTCTTCAGCCAGCAGCCTTGTCAGTCATTGGCCTTTGTCAAATTATTGGTTTTCATCAGTCAATATCTTTTGTCAGTCATTTGCCTTTGTTAGTTAGAGGCCTTCATCGTCAGTCAGTGTCTTCACCTATCATTGGTTACCATCTGTTGGGGCCTTCATCTATCAATGGTCATCACCAACCAGCAGCCTTCATCAGTCAGTGGCTTTCATCAGTCAAGGATCTTCATCTATTTTTGGTTATCATCAGACAAGCTCTTGTCATTCACTGGCCTTTGTCAAGTCATTGGCCTTCATTAGTCAACAGCCTTTATCAGTGAACAGCCTTCGTTAGTCATCGGCCTTTGTTTGTCAATAACCTTCATCATCAATCCGTGGCTTCATATATCATTAGTTCTCAGCACCCTTAGTCAGTTATTGGCCTTTGTCAGTCAATAACTTTAATCAGTCAATAACATTCATCTATATTTGGTCATCATCAGACCTTCATCAGTTGTTGGCCTTCATCGTCTATCAATGGACTTTATCTATCATTAGTTCTTAGCAGACTTCATCACTTATTGGCCTTCGTCAATTGGTAGCCTTCATCATTCAGCAGCCTTCTTTAGTTCACAGCCTTCATCATTCAGCAGCCTTCATGTATCCGCAACCTTCATTGTTCAACAGCCTTTGTTAGCCTTCGCCATTCAGCAGCTTTAGCAACCTTTGTTATTAAGCAGCCTTCGTCAGTTGGTAGCCTTCTAGTCAAAGGCCTCTAGAAATCGATTTTCGACAGCCACCCAACCTTCGAACCCACAAACACTAACATGTTTTCCTCTTTTTTGCAGGTTGCATTGTTTAATTTTTTAGGTTTTTATAATTTGCATCAACCAAATTTTATTTGAGCTAACCTTTATAGAAACTAACCTGTTTTATGTTCAATATTACAAGTTACATCTATACCCACGCAGGTTCTTGAATGGCATCCTTCTCTAGCCATCCAAAACTACAACCCTCTCATTCGAGGGCATTATTTCTTATATGTAGAGCCTATCTTTTGTTCAAGCATAACCATCATTTTTGCAAGGCGCATGATATATTTACCCCTTTAATATTTTCATACAAATGCATTCACTTGCATCATCACATACAAACATGCATTACATAAATGCATTGTACTGCGATAACCCAACAAAGACCTATTCGCAATCAGGCATCAGGGTCATCACACTCAAAAGCTTCAAAAAGCTTGAGAAACTCTGAAAAGCTTCAAAAAGCTTCTCCCAAAAAAGTCATGTCCATAATCAGACATTGTGACCTTTGCTCTTTCAAAATCTTTAAAAAACTTCACCCCTTATCCATACTATATGAAATGACTAACCATCGTTTGCAGCAAGTAGAAAACCGGTGTCTTTCGAGCAACAAAAAACTTGCCAGCAAGTTGATATTTGATGAAAGTTACAATGCTTAAGCTAAGTCCCTGAAAAATGCACTTTATCAACTTAGGCACATTTTCACGCAACTTCTACGGCCTTTGGCATGTGGCATCGGCATCTACATTGTCTTCACCTTCGCCTTCGCCTTCACCAAGCTCTTCGACATGAGGGACTTCACCAATATCTTAGGTGACTTCACCAACATCGCCCCTGCCAAAACACATTTATTCTTAGGAGGGCCTTCACCACCATCTTAGGAGGGCCTTCAACAAAACCATGATGACTCACCTCCGCCAACATGTCAGCACGAGGGGGCTTCGCCGAAACCTTTGGCGTCTACACCAACACCACCTCTACCAAACTCATTTTTCAAGAGGGCCTTCTTTTGGCGGTCATTATCAACAATCTTATACCACCAACTATGCTCTAAAAAGGGGATAACTAGAATACCTTACAAACATATACTTTTACTATTGATCTATTTCCATATGTATTGGAAGAATATTGTTTTGCAGGAAACACACATGAAAACAATGGAAAAGATCAGGAGAATATGCTTTTTGGCAAGGCATATTTCAGAAAATAAGAAGAAGCCCCACTCAAAGACTTCATCTAGGCCAACCACCACCGAAGACAGGGCCTAAACCCAGCGGTCCAGAGGGGGGCCACCCCTGGTGCGGGCGCACCAGGGTGCGGCCGTACCCCTGCTGCTGCCAGGTGGGCCCTGCTTTGGGAGGCGGTTCACTTGGTCGGTTTCAAGGGTGGTTTAGCCGCCATTACTCCCCTGCCCCCCAAACCGACCTCAGAAGACTATAAAAGGAGGGGAGGAGCCCACCAACACAGACACACACCACACAACACACTACACCATTTCACTCTCACTCTCAGGTGTACTCTTCCATTTTTCCTTAGTCGCTTAGTAGTAGAGGAGCAAGGCTCTCTCTTGTAAGAGGAGGAGAACATCTTGGTGCTCTTGGTATGAATACATTCCTTTCCATCATGTCCTTCCTCTCTTTTTATCTATATAGCAATGTTCTAGAATTAGGGTATAGTTCATATGAAATGATCTCGACATGTGAATTAGCATATAGTTTGTGAGCCTTGATCATATCATATAGAGCTTCTAGTTCTTGTGTGATATTCTTGATATGTAGACCAGTTCATAGTTTTCATATTATGATCATAGCATGTAGAGCTCTATTCTTAATTGTTCATACATTTATATGATTTGGAATAGAGTTATGCTGGGTGTTGGCATTTCTTAACACTATCACTGAGAATAGAAGTAGTATCTATCCCCGGTAATGGCGCCAGAAATGCTTGTTGGCATTTTTCAACATCGTTGCTAGTGTTACACCTCTAATGATAGTTTCAGAAGAGTCTGGCATGGGCATCGTGGCACACCAAGACTAATCTTACCTCTGTCAAGAGAGTTGCAACTCTAACAACACTAGGACTATAGCCTGGGTAGTCAACACTTTGGAGATGCGGTGTGGTGCACTTTCAGTATTCCTTAGTATTGGTACCGAGACTATATCCCTAGCTACGACATTGGGAACTGTCAACTGATAAATCTTTGTAGATATAGAAAAGGTTTATGGCGTCGTAAATATCATTGCAAAGATTTCAACCCAGGAGTATTCCTAGGTGTCGTATTTATATTTTTCTAAAGGAAGGCTAGTGTAAAGACTCTAGTATGATTCATGAGATGAATGATATGCTTTGTATGATGTAGACCATGCTCATAACCGGAGGTAAACAATATAGTTTAAGTGACAGTGGACACACACAGAGATAAATCTACTCTCAAGTGAGGGAGACGGTGGTGGCAGCATAAAAAAATGAAAGAATAAAGAATAAAAGAATGATTCTACAGGAGCAATGATCCTAATACGGCTAATGTCTAGAAAATAGTTAGTCATACAAATACATGAGTTAGAGATAAAGCTATGCAGGAGATTAATCGGGAGGCCACCGAGTACTGGTCTGCCAGCAACCTCATGTGACAATTTACGTACTCCTACACCATAGCCGAACGTGGGGGAGTGCAAGGGACGGACAGGGCTGTCACCACCTGCCGCCTACCCCTCAAACATGGACTATGAAATGCATCCACCGACTCTACTATACCTGGGCACCATGTCTGCATATAGGGAAGCCACCCAAGTCCCCCTGGGTCTCCCACCCTACGGATGGACAAGTAAAAAACTTGGATCTATCCTATGATACGATGATCCACCACCCTAGCATAGCTCTATTTCTAATCATCTAAATATATGAACGATTAAGAATAGAGCTCTATATGCTATGATCATGATATAAAAACTATAAACTAGTCTACATATCAAGAACGTCACACAAGAACTAGAAGCTCTATGTGCTATGATCAAGGCACACAAACTATATGCTAATTCATATGTCAAGATTATATCATATGAACTATACTCTAATTCTAGAACATTGCTATATTGATCAAAAGAGAGGAAGAACATGATGGAAAAGAATATATTCATACCAAGAACCACCAAGATGTTTTTCTTCTCTTACAAGAGAGAGCCTTGCTCCTCTACTACAAAAGACTAAAGGAAAATGGTAGAGTACACTTGGAGTAGTGAGGTGTGTAGTGGTGTGTGTTTTGTTTTTGGGGGCTCTCCCCCTCCTTTTATACTACTCCATGGTCAGTTTAGGATAGGGGAAGTAATGGCTGGCTGAACCGACCATGCAACTGCCTCTAGGAACCGCTTGTGAAAGCTGGGTCAACCAGGCAGCCAGAGGGGTGCGGCCGCACACTAGGGTCCTGGACTTCTCCCCCATTGGTTGTTGTCCTAGATTTATCTTTTTTGGTTGGGCTTCTCTTTATTTTGTAAAATATGCCTTGCCAGAAAGCGCATTTGCTTGACCTTCTCCACTGTTTTCATATATGTTTCCTGCAAAACAATATTCTTCCAATACATGTGGTAATAGTATAGGTATATATGAGTAGTATATGCTAGATATTCCCTTTTTAGAGTATAGCTGGTGGTATAAGATTGTCGATAGCGACCGCCAACAAGCTCCCACAAGCTTACCCTTTGCTCGTCCTCGAGCAAAAGCTAAGAACTTGGTTGTTGATTGTTGACACCTCTTAATGTTACCTCTAGCAACGGCGCCAAAAATGCTTGTGGGCATAGCATCACTACTAGAACGCCAAGTTGTCATCCCCAGCAGTAACACCAAGGGGTGTGGTATTAAATTATGCCACCATTTAGAATATAGAAATAGTATCCGCAAGCGCACATATCAAATACTATTGTAGTATTTTACCCAAAGTATTACCAGGTTGTCATTTATATTTTCCCAAGGGAAGGTCTACAGGGTTTACATGTAAGGCAGCTGGTTAACCTAGAGTGTAATGGATAGGCATAACCATGTCCTCGCTACTCAATGTAGGGGTAAGTCACAAGATAAATAATAAAGATAAGTATAAATCATCAGCATAAATAGATAGAGACTCCTAGCTATATCATTAGGGTTACTAGCAAAACATCAAGAGATATTTCTAAGTTATTCCTAGCTATATGCCAATGCATACCATGGGTAGTGCAATTACACCTCATAGTCATCGCTAAGGTTAGCATTATATCTACTCATAGTGGACATACTAGGAAAGTTTGAGAACATAGCACTCCCTTCCTTCGTACAAAAGCCCTACTGTGCCTATAAACGGGGTTTGTTCTACATAGGACTCAACAGGATTATCACACCCGCGATCTAACAAGCCCGGCCTATAGGGTGCATTCGCAGGTAAACAACGTATAAGCACCATGCTTACACAATATTGGCCACTCACCCAACGATCAATTAGATGAGCGCTATACGAACCTATGAATAAGTATAATGTTAATCTAGCTATACTAAGCATATAACCACAATAGACAAAGAACATAATAACTATGAATATAAGCAGATAAGTATTCATCAATTCAATTGTTGAAATCATATTATCTATACAATGAAAGAGAGCAAAGGTGAGAGGAGGTAAGAACTATACCAAATCTAAGCTCTTGATGGCTTCGAAATCCAAGCCTTCGCTTGCCTCCCTCTAGTTCTAACTAGCTACCTAGGCCCTAGCTAAGGAGCTCTGATTAGGATTTTTGGGCGATGATCGGACTTCAAATGAGAATGAACGAATGTGCCTCTCCCCCGGGGGGTCCTGCCCTTCTTTTATAGCCCTGGGCGATGATCGTGAGCCATTGGATCAAACCGACTTTGGCGTAGAGCTGAGATCAATACTCAAAGGCGGTGGAGCAAACCAGGCAAAGTGGGGCCTGAACCGGGCTAGGGCCAGACCGGCCAGTTCAGGGCCAGACCGGCCGGTCTCACCTGGGGCCCGCTGGTCCTCTCCCTCGACGTGGTAAATTCTGGTCTCTTCTGGATCCTTCCTGCGTTGCCGTGGTGCCTGATTTTCCGTTCTATATTCCGATAAACTCCTGGGATTGCGTCTTTTCCAGTTTACACCTACGAGAAATAGTGAAACACCAAAACTCATGGAATTCTATCAATGCAAACCCTATATCTACTTTGGTAATCACAATTGCATCCTTTTTCGTGGGCTAGTTGACGGTTGAATTCATACATTAGTGGCCGTCAACATTGATCGGTGTTGCTTCTATGCCAATTACATTTCATGAGTGCCATGCTTATAACAAAACTTTCTTCCTAGTTCTGAATAAATTGGCATTTTTATTCATCCTTTTACACTTGCTTCTTGTGGGGCTTTTCAGCTTTCTCTTTGCCTTAGGTCGGTGGTAGCAAGAGTGATTTTTCATAGAATTCCATACTCCCTGTTCCTTCGAATTGCCATCTTTACGGAGATATTTTTGGTATTTTTGAAACAAATTCAAGATTCAAATGATTAGATCATAAGAAACTACTATGCATTTTATAGAATTTAAAAACTATTCGCCCCGCAAGTTCGTGGTCATGTTTCATGAAAAAGATGTGCGAAATTTTAGGTCTGCTTTTACGGATACGGCCTCAAATAACACTCAATAATATGAATATCATTTTTTTCATTCATGAAATGTCATTATTTGATGCACTTGCAGTTCAAATTTGCATTTTCCAAAAAATTCAATGGAATGAAATAAACTAAAGAAATATAGCAAAATGTCTAAGAATTGTTCCAAATTTCAACATGTTGGTCAAGGTATTGTAGGAAGGCTATAGAAAAAAAATTGAAAGCCAAAATAAAAAAAATTAGTTTGCCGAGTGTCTCCGAAAGACACTCGGTGTGAAGTCTCTGTTGCCGAGTGTCCTCCTCGAGACACTCGGCAAACTTTGAAGCTCAAACACTTTGCCGAGTGCCGGGCGGGGGGCACTCGGGTAAAGTTGGGTTTTTAATTTTTCTAATTTTTTAGAAACTATTTTGAGTAAAAAAATGACCCCATGCTTTGCCGAGTGCCGATCACGGACACTCGGCAAACTATTATTAAATTTTTTGTCAAAAAAAAAAAATTTTGAAAACTTTGCCGAGTGTCCGATCTGGGACACTCGGCAGAGCTGGGGGAGTAGAAGTTAAAATAGGCTATTTCGGCCGCCCACGCCCATGCCTTATCCACTCGGCCGCACTTTCGCCTCTGCTTCGTCCCGCACCGCCACCACAGCGTTGCCAGACGCGCCCAGGCTCGGCGCCCGCGGCCGCCCAAGGCCCCCTCGTGGGCTGCCTACGCCGCCCGGCCGCGGCCTCCCGGCCCCCAATGCCTGCGTGCGTCCGGTGGGGCGATGAGGACATCACTCCTTCGGATACACTTAATGATCCTCCACTGAACATTCAAGGTCCAATCACAAGAGCTCGCGTGCGACAATTAAATTTATAGGTGAGCTCGTTCCTAAGCAACTCTTTATATGATTTGGAGAATAGATAACTACCTAATGATTATATTATGATTAGGAATCATAGAGAGGACTGGAAGATACATAGAGGAGGGCTTGGAGGCGTGGAGGGCCAGCAAGGGCGCTCAAGTCAAGGTGGAAGCCCAGACCAAGTCGACTTCGAATCCATTTCGGAGTCCAGGAGCAGTCTATACTGAATTGGATGCCCAGGATGCGTCCGGACTCAGAATTGGATGTTCTTAGACTCTAAAGAAAGATAATGAGAAGACCTTTCCAATGAGTCTTGTTGGAAGCCCAAATTCATCCGGAGTCATTAGGAATCATCTGAACAATTTGACGTCCAGAATCTGTCCCGATGCTGCGACAACGTATTTTGGTCTTTGGGCCTTGTATCATGTTGGAACCCATTAGGGGTGCGTCCAGGGGGTCTTGCATGACCTTAGACTCTGTATAATCAGTAGCCACCGCCCAAGTTAGGGTTTGGGTTTTGCTTAAGATTATTCTGTCCATTGACAGTCGCCGATCGTCGGTTTGTAGAACCCTAACTTGAGAACTTAATCATTCATCTGCAGTTTGTCCTAACTTTTTGAGCTGCGTTCTTTTGAGTTCTTGCTTGTGTTCTTCGTTTTGCAGGCACGGATTAGCCTTCTTGGCGAGGTCAACCGGTTGGTGACATGGTTGATAACCTGAGGATTCATGGTGCTAAGGTTGCAGGGTTCGGGTCTTTGGATCTGAAGCCGAATCGGTGTGTCACGTTCCACTTAAAGCGAGAGTTATCCAGGACCTAACGGAAGATCAGAAAGCACTCCCCCCATCAAGTGGTATCAGAGCTCATAGAAGGAAGAAGGGAGGAGGTGGGAGGAGGAAGGAGGGAGAAGGAGGAGGGAGGAGGGAGAAAGAGGAGGAGGTAGGAGGAAGAAGGAGGAGGAGGGATGAGGAAAGGCACCCCCCCGCCCGCCGCCCCCTGGCCCACCGGTGCCCCGCTCTGTCGCCCCACCCACCGGCGCTCTGCTCCGGCACCCCACCCGCTGGTCCGTGTCCTCGCCCGACACCGGCCCATCCCCTTTACCGCCGTTGAGGACGCACGAGGTTTGCCCACCCCTTTTTCTTCAACTTCCGTTGTGCGAGTAGTGGAAATATGCATATGTTAAAAAAGGTAATGATGGTGGTGGTTTGGTGGTGGTGTTTTGTCGGTGGTGGTGCAGGTGGTGGCGGTGGTGTGGTGGTAGGGGTGGTGGCGGCGATGGCGGCGGTGTGGTGGTGGTGGCGATGGCGGTGGTGGTAGTAGTTGTCGTAGTGGTAGCTTCCCTCGATATATATGTGATATATGTGGTTGTTGGCCATCGTGCCGTTGGTTTCTTGTAGGTTTTGGAAACCTCAACGTGTAGGGGAGGTTCTGTCGAAATTTTTAACTACTGGTATTTTGTTGCTTTGTTTGCAGAGAAGAGCCCGTCGTTGCCGAGCCGGAATATCCCTGTGCCGCTGTGGGTCTGCCTGCACCGCGCCGCCTCGCCGCTGCACCGACCTTCCATGGCCCCGCTAGCCCGACTCCACCGCCACCTTAGGTATAACCCCTCTTTCTGTATCATGGTCGTAGATGGCATAACCCAGCTAGGCATCTCCCGTTCGAGAGAGATACAGTTGGAGGTATGCAGATCTTTTCATATCGATAACCGTATCTGTTTTGAATTGTCCATGTTTTTTGGAGGACAGCCTGCAGATGCATAGATGGGTTAGTTTCTGTGGTCTGCTCCCATCCTAGATAGAGTTTTAGCCTCATCTCCCTGTTATTCTCTGGAGACACACTCTCCTTACTAGGACGTGTATCTAGAGAATAGCGGGGAGGTGCTGCCGAAATTCTGTCCCAAATAAGAGTAGAGCATGGAAACTAACCTCATCTACGCATCCGCGAGTAAGATTAGGACCTATCCTCACCTATTAAATGGTAGGAACATCATGTAGATACAATTGATGCTTATATTACTCGCTGATATATATGTTAGAGGATGGATGACTGTGAGTGGATGTACACGGGCCGCACAAGTCAGTTTGATTTCAGCAAAGAATGGATGCGCAACACTGATGATTTCATGGAGTTAGCTTTTGGCGAGGCTGGTGGTAGAGCTATTCTAGCTTTGTGTCCCTACAGCAAATGTGCAAACAGGAAAAGGCAAAACAAGGTGAACATGGGTAAACATCTTGTGAACAATGGATTCACGCTGAACTACACCCGGTGGGTCCACCATGGTGAAGCCCATCGTATGAGAGAGGAGGCGGTGAGACCACGCGTGGAGGGTTTTGATGCTGATGCTAGGGTAGCAAACATGTTAGATAACTTTCATGAAGAACAGTATGTTGAAGGACGTACGGAGGATGAGATAGAGGCATTGGCAAAGGCATTCTACGGCATGATGGAGTTGGCACAGAAACCCCTGCATGATCGGACAATGGTTTCTCAACTGGATGCCGGATGTGTAATAGGGTACAAGTCCCAGTTTAGCCTCAGTCAAGAAGCCTATGATGGTATGTTGGCCCTCATTGCCAGCCTACTTTTGGAGAGCAACATTCTGCCAAAGAGCATGTATGAGTATCAGAAACTGCTTCGTGCACTTAAGATGCTGTATGAGCAGATACATGCTTGTCCGAAGGGGTGCGTCCTATTTAGAAAAGATCATAAGGATGCAAATTACTGTCCAAAGTGTCAATCCTCTAGGTACCTGGAGGTAGACTCTGGTGATGGCCAGAAGAGGCTACTTTCTATCCCCGTGAATGTCCGTCGGTACCTTCCATTCTTACTAAGGATGCAACAGCTATATATGACAGAGGAATCCACGAAACAGATGACATGGCACAAAAAGAGCAAACGATACAATCCCAACAAGATGGTACATCCATCCAATGGTGAAGCATGGACCCACTTTGATCGCATTCATCATGACAAAGCTCAAGAGGCTCGTACGTACGTGTTGCGTTGGCAACAGATGGGTTTAATCCCTATGGTCAGATGTCTACCCCGTACACTTGCTAGCCCATCTTCGTTATCCCCCTCAATCTCCCCTCGGCGTCCTCCTTCAATGACAGAACATCTTTTTGTCATTGATAATTCCTGGACACCCAGGGAATAACATGGGTGCATACATGGAGCCTCTGATTGATGAATTGATCATTGCTTGGGAGGACGGGGTATGGACATACGACCGAGCTACAAAGAAAAACTTCAAAATGCGTGTTTGGTACCAGTACTCCATGCATGACTTCTTGGCATATGGGATATTCAGCGCTTGGTGTGTTCACGGGAAGTTCCCATGCCCAATATGCAAGGCGTTGTTAGGTTCATTTGGTTGCAGAAGGGTGGCAAGTATTCATCGTTTGACAAACATTGACAATTCCTCCCTCTTGACCATGCATTCAGAAAAGACATCAAGAATTTCATGAAAGGTATCATAGTGATAGATCCCCTACCGCACATGATGATTGGTGCCGAGGTTCATGCTCAGATAGATGCTCTCGTGTCCAATGAAGAAGGAGGTGGTTTCGTGGGATATGGTGAGCAACATATGTGGATGCATAAGTCAGGCTTGACAAGGCTCCCCTATTTTGATGACCATCTTCTGCCACATATCATTGATATAATGCACACTGAAAAGAATGTCGCTGAGGCACTTTAGGCTACACTCATGGACATCCCTGATAAGTGTAAGGACAACCCTAAGGCTAGAGTGGACCTGGCAGTGTTATACGATAGACCAAAGGAGGAAAGTACTTGAATGGATGTAGACGTTAATGTTCTCTGATGGATATACAGCGAATCTGAGGAGGGGAGTGAACTTATCTACTCTGTGAGTCCTAGGGATGAAGAGTTATGACTACCACATTTGGATTGAGCGGCTTCTTTTGGCTATGGTTAGAGGCTATGTCCCTGAGCCTCTTTGGCAGAGTTGAGCTATTTCTTCGCTAGCTTTGTGCCAAGGAGTTATCTCGGACCGTGATTGATGACTTGGAAAAGCGGCACCTGTGTTGCTCTGTAAGTTGGAGAAGATCTTTCCAACCAGCTTCTTCAATCCGATGCAGCATTTGATCATGCACCTCTTGAACGAGGCATGAATGTGGGGGCACGTGCAGTTTCATTGGTGCTATCTAGTTGAGAGAGATCTAAAGGTTCTTCACAAAAAAATGTAGAAATAAAGCCAAAATTGAGGCTTCAATTATAGAGGCATCCATTCTAGAGGAGATGTCAAACTTCACAACATCATACTATGCGAAGAACCTTCCTAGCGTGTATAATCCACCCCTCGTTACAATGCTGGGGAAAATGAATCGAACCTCAGCCTTTTCTGAGGGCAACTCGAAAGTGCAAGTGCATCGACCGCAAAGTGTTGAAACCTAAAGAGTGGCGCAGTGTCATGCTATATGTGTTGACTAACCTTGACAAAGTTGAGCCGTACTTGGGGTAAGTTCTGAACGAACTTGTTTCATAACGCCATCACTATTCTACGCCCAACCCCTTTGTCTCTCGTTGGTATAGGGAATTTTTTTCGTCAATTCTAGCATCGACAAAGGGAACCTACCCTGCAGGAATGTGATACCCTTCTTAGACAGGGTGTGGGAGATGGGAGTCCCGATTTCATTTCTTGGTTCAAAAAGAAGGTACCGTCCAATTTAGCTCGTACTTACTTTCACATTCCAAGTTGCTTGTACATGGGAACAATAAAATGATCTATCTTGCTCGAGCTTGCAGGGCCAACACAATCCGTTCATGAGGCTCGAGTTGAGACAGGTTGCCAATGGCTTTGCCTATAAGGTGAGGCCATTTATCGGTTATGACGTGAATGGATATCGCTTTCACACATCAAGCTACGAGCAAGATAGGCCCAATTGAAAAACCGCAAATACCGGAGTTTTTACGGGTGGCCAAGATGGGGTCGAGTATTATGGAAGATTTGAAGAAATATATGAACTCAGCTTTCATGGTTGCAAGCCTCTTAATCCTGTCATATTCAAATGCCATTGGTTTGATCCTGCAGTTACGAGATGGACTTGGGCTAGTCTTGGGGTAGTCAAAATTCGACAAGATTCAGTCCTACCAAGAGACGATGTCTATGTTGTGGCCCAACAGGCCACGCAGGTTTATTATCTCCCATACGTGTGCCAAGACAAAGAGAATCTTAAGGGTTGAGATATTGTGCACAAGGTATCACCACACGGTAAACTACCTTTGCCAAGCGATGAAGATTACAACTTCAACCAAACACATATGACGGAGAGTTCTTCCAAGAAGAAGGGCTAGAAGGGAGGTTTGAGATAGACTTAACCGAAGCGATCGGAATGGGAGTAGACAATGAATGGGTTGATGAAGAAAACGCTAGAGATGAGGTGCTAAATGAGAAGGACTTACAAATGCTTGACCGATTACAGTTAGGTGATGACAATGTTGACAACATTCCTCCTATGGATAGTGTCGATTATTTCGACATGGTTGATAGTGGTGATGAGACTTATGATCCAGCTAATCCCAATCCTGAAGATTATTTCTAATACATGTAATACTATGTTATTTTATAATTATGGTTCATCTCTTTTGCATCTATGTAATTATGTTATCTCTAATACAATATTGTTTTTTATTTTTAATTGCAGGTGATTGAACAAAGATGGTGGGCAGGCGTCATAGGAGGGTGAGCTCAGTTTACCAAAGATCATGCCTTGTAGATGCTGCTGCAGACGAGGACTTGCAAATGCCGTCGGGGTCCTCAGGGAGGAGGAAGAGGGGCAGCACCAAGCCATAGGAGGCAGCCACAGAAGCAGGAGCAGCTACCGCCACAGGAGGAGGAGCGGGTGGAGGACGAGTGGGTGACGCCCGGGGAAAAGGATGATGAGGAGGAGGACGACGAGAAGGAGGAGGTAGCGGGTTCCGCTTCCTCTGGTTTGCCGAGTGTGTACTTGCAAGGTACCGCGAGCCTCCCCTAGTGACCGATACCTCCTTATAGACGCCCGAAGATTGCACCCACTGGGGAAAAGTAAGTAACTTAAGATGTTATCACTACTTCATATGATATGTTGAAAATCACAATATAAACTAACAATTTTTCTTAATAACATGTGCAGGGGTTGGACGGTTGTAGAGTCTGCAGGTTGTCACACACGCTCGGTCAGTGGCATCCTCAGCCTTCTGCTCAAGGAACACTTCCCTGGCTTGGTTCAGTTCGCCGATAAAGAGGAGCCGCCCTACACGTTTGCCCACTACGCCGTCACCCCCGATGTGAGGGATCTGCTTGGCAGGGAATTCCCAAACAAGGCAGAGTGGGTGAAGGCCGAGCTGTGGGTAAGTCTTCCTCGCACTACATTGTTCAATACATCGCATTCATTGGACATTTTTTGAAATAATGAATGGATACAACGCGTGTATATGTAGGATTTCTTCAGACTTTAGGATGGTTGTGAGGACACGGTGGCTATGGTGCTAACCAAAGCATGTAAAAGTCTCATGAAGGACCTGCATTACGAGACGCGTGTCTAGGCCATCATAACATTCAACGGGGCGTACCTTGGAAAGAAGGTCGGGAAGAAAGAAGCAAGGGAGATGATGCTGACCAAGAAAGAGTACATGAAGGTAAATGTAGTTGAACATTAATAATAATTTATTATGTGCTTAGGTAGGTTTAATTTAACTTCTTATATGTCATATACTTGATGACTTGTAGGTGATTCCGTGCTGGTGCTCCGGGGATCACCGGTGCTGGGAAATGATGGTGGACAAGTTGTGTGACCCCGAGTGGCTTCCCCAGCACAACGCTTGTCGGGAGCGCCGTTTGCAGATGGCAGGTGTATTACACCATCAAGGTAGCTGCAGCCTCAGCGGATACGTGCAAACATGGGTACGAGAATTCATTTTTTATTCTAACGCTCAATTCTGCATGATTTCTAATCATCTTGCAGTTTTTCTCGCAGTCGTCGTCGCATGGTGGCCAGCAGTGCTCCCAGTTCATAGCATATGCTATGGCCCACAAGGGTGTCGTGTTTAGCCACCGATAGCCTGCCACGGGGTTTTCGTAGCAGTTGATTCGGATCTCGGCAAATACTAGAACTCGGCGGTTGCGCAAGAGACACCCGGTTTATCCTGGTTCGAGCCCTCGTCGTCGAGTAAAAGCTCTACTCCAGTCGGCCTTGGCCTTTTGCGTTGGATTGATGTATGAACGTGTGTTGTTGTCGCTTATTACAAAGAGGGTGCTCTAGCTCCTTTTTATGAGAGAAAAGAGCCAGAGCTTTGGTTCTAATCCTAGTCGGACTTAGTAGAGAGAGTTCTATTCCTATTACAGAAGTTACTTTCTATCCGTCTAACTAGGACATGATGTCTTCTACTTGGAATCGGTCCCTCTGTTTTTGTCTTGTGGGTCCGTCCTAACGGGAGTCACGTTGATGGGGAACTGTCTTGGTCCCGCATCGACAAGCTCTCGAGCATTTCGAAGTTGAACTCGGGAGACGACTTCTATCGTGAGTGATACTTTGAAGTGGTCTTTCTTGAATTTTCTCCTCCTCTTCGTTGTGCACCGTAGGTGCACCCATTGAGTGTAGCCCCCGAGCCTCTCGCTATTTATTTATAAGTAGCTGGAGGGTCTTGAAAAATTTAGAAAAAAGTTAAGGGTGTATACCCTGTAGCCCCTGAGCTTTTGTCTGAGTTCTTTTTCTTAAAAGTAGTCGGATGATGGCTTCTGGTTGTTGGGCGCCCATAGGTGCACTTATTGAGTGTAGCCCCCGAGCCTCTTGCTTTTTGGGACAAAGAGCTGGAGGGTCTTGAGTAGCATGATGGCTTTGAAATTGTAGCCCCCTGAGCCTAAATTCCTTTCCTTAAAAGTAGTCGGGTGGTGGCTTCTGGTTGTTGTGCGCCCATAGGTGCACTCAATGAGTGTAGCCCCTGAGCCTCTTGCTTTTTGAGACAAAGAGCTGGAGGATCTTGAATAGAAATAATGTCTTGAAATTGTAGCCCCCGAGCCTAAATTCCTTTCCTTAAAAGTAGTCGGGTGGTGGCTTCTGGTTATCGTGCGCCCATAGGTGCACTCAATGAGTGTAGCCCCCGAGCCTCTTGCTTTTTGAGACAAAGAGCTGGAGGATCTTGAATAGAAATAATGTCTCGAAATTGTAGCCCCCGAGCCTTTATCTGGGTTCTCGGTGGTTTGCTCTTTCATTGTGGCTTTTATGTCTTCCTCTTTATGGCTGGGCGTTGGCAGCTGGTGCAGTAAAGGCTATATGCTTTTACTGTAATGGGATATTCTCTGGATATGCTCCCTTACTGCACTATTTACTATCCTCTTTTAAGTCTTGCAGTGTCTTTCTGTCTTGGTGAACTTGGTCCATGTACGCCGATCTTGTCCTATAAATAGGTCTTCTATCTTCCTGGTCTTTTAGGGTCTTGAAGTTTGTTGCCTTCTGCTCTTGTGAGAATAATTGTTTGCGAGATGGATCAGCCCCAGGCTTCTTTCTTTTCCTTCCAGTATGGTCTTTTTAGTGGGTAGAAGAATTCTTGAGATAGGGATTAGGGGCAGACTAATCCCGGAGTAGCATTGTGATTGGAGGCTCGTTCTGGTAGGTAGAAGAAGCCTTGAGATGTGCCTTGTGCTGGGCCATTTTGTAGTCTCAATTCTTCTTTTCCACTCTGCCAGACATATGCTCTGCGTGGGAGGGTTGCCGATCCGCACTGTCCTCTAGCCGCGGCAAAGCGCCGACCGGCCAACGCAGAGCCGGAGCCCTCTTGTTCACATGGGGTCCGATTCAACTTGTGGTTTGGAGAGGCCCGATGTGATGCTTGAGAAGTCAGTGCTACTTTTGGTGATCTTGGATGCACTGTGTTGGTGTATCTAGGTTGCTTTGGATCTGCTCGGCCCGGACTGTTTCAGAGGTAGTCTAGGTCAGCAACGGCTATCATCTTGGTTGTCTGGGGGTTCTGCGTAGTTGTTTTCTATGGCAGAATTCCACTGGGTTCCTTGTAGCTGTTGCTTTAGTTTTCTTCTGAATTCGATGGGTTTTGTAAGACTTGTATCCTTGTATTTTGATGAGAATATGAATTATTATATGGATCTGAGTTTTTTGAATCAGATCTGTTGGTCGTCTGCCTTCGAGCCGACTTGTTTTTGATAACGCCCGGGTTGTTCTGTCTCCAAGCCGACTTGTTTTTTTGTAAGCCTAGCTGTCAGCCTCCGAGCCGACTTGTCTTTTGTTACCATTGTTGTAATGGTTCAGAATGTTACTGTTGGCTAGTGATGGGATAGAGACTGTTATCTCGGATTTTACTGGGCCTTTCCGTTATTACGCCATGTATCCATTGGCCTTTTACCGTTGTTTTGTTGAATGGGCCCTAAGCCAGGCCCTTCTTACTTCTTATAAATTGGTGGTTTGGGGTAACTATTCTTCTCCTTCGCTCCGCCTTCGTATCCTGAAACCCTAGAAAAAATCCCCAATCTTGGTTGCTTGTCTTTGCTTCCTCCTCCTTCCATTGCTCTTGTGGTTTTGGCCGTTGTATGGGGAGGAAGAAGACTTCGAGCAAGAAGCCTATTGCTGACAAGCCTGTTCTTGAGGAGGAGGTTGACGAGCAGCTGAATCTTGAGTACGCCGCGATGAAGATGACGGCAAAGTCGTTCCCTGCTCCGACTACCCAGGAGAAGCACCTGGTTGAGTTGGAGGAGTGGGGGATAATTCAGTCCAAGGAGCTGGCTGGGTGGTCTGTGCCTGGTGAGCATCGAGTCCCTGTTCCTCGCCCAGGCGAAATTGTTCTTTTTCTTTCCTTTGTCCACGCCGGTCTTTTCCTTCAGGCGTGTACTTTCCTTCATAATTTCCTTTGTTTTTTCTATGTCTCCTTCATGATCTCACTCCCAATGGGATCCTTCATCTTTCTATTTTTGTTTATTTTTGTGAAACTTTTCTTGGCATCCCTCCTTCCTTGAATCTGTTTCATTTTCTTTTCCGCCTTAAACTGCAGCCTCGCTCGGATTGCATTCATGCCCTTGGTGGGTGCGGGATCCAATTCCGGCAGGGGCGTAAGTCGAGTCATTTCTTTGAGTACGATCTTGTTGTGTCCGTGAAGGATTAGCGTTCTGAGTGGTTTTATGCTGGCAATCTTGTTGGCGTAGCTGCCCCAACTCTTACAACCTTTTCTGGAGTTCCGCCAGTTCCTAATGATCGGTGGGAGAAAGAACAGCTTAGCGCTGCCGAGTTGTCTCTGCTTCAGCCGCTTTTCGATAGGATTAGTTACTTGAAGCAGAACGGTTTGTCAGGCTTTGCTATAGTAGCTAGTTATCTTCATTGCCGAGTACAGCCATTGAAGGCTCGGGAGCATTTTGGCTTTGAGTACTCTGATGCCGAAGATCCCTCTCGGATGGTGGCTACCACCGAGTTGTCTGAGGATGAGGTGTTTCTGCGCCTCAAGGGAATTTTGAAGGGTGCAGTGGTGGTTCCGACGACCAAGTTTGAGTACTCTGCTGGGAATCCTCCCCTGCTGTAAGTCTTCTTGTTATCTTTGTTCATGTGCTTCCAAGTACTTTTTGACTCTGACTTGTGTTTGTGTTCTTGTAGCCTTTTGGCAGGGATTTCAATGCTGATACTTTCCTTTTCGTTGATGGAGAGATAGCTCCTCTTCTGGCTCCTCCCACAGCTGGTCATGCAGTGGTTCAGGGCCGAGTTGTTTTGCCAGGGGTTTCTGAAAAGGAACGTGCTCTTCAGTATGCTCCTTACCAGCCAGTACTGCTTCCCCGAGCTACTCGTTCGAGTGGAAAAAGGACTGCGCCTGGTGATTCTTCTTCTGCATAGCCGAAGCGAGCTTGTACTTCTTCTACTCCTCAACCTTCAGGTAACATTCTGATAGGTAAGAAGCTATTTTTGTTTGATCCTGTTTCTTTTGTTTGGTGTTTGGTCTTGATTCTTCTTTTCTGGTAGATGGTGATGCCGTCCTCTTGTATGATGATGAGACTGAAGATGTTGATGATTCCCCCTTCTTCGTCGGTGAGTTGTTGACTACTTATGATTTTGGCATAGATTTCTCTTCCATTGTTTGACTTTTGGTATTGTTTTCTGCAGCCCCCCGAGAACTTCTACTTCTTCCCCTGACTTGGAGTCCTTGCTGGGCCCTACTCCTTCTTCTGTCGAGTTGTTGGCAGGTCTAGATGAGGTTATGCCAGCTCCTCCTTCCCAGCCTCTTCTTGCTCTTCGCCGTGTTCCCCGGTATGGATTTCTTCTGTCCGAGTTCTTTTCTTTTTCTATTTTTGTTATATTTAATAATTTTTGTCTTTGTAGGCCGTCTTCTACAGTTCCCTCTGCTCCGGCTTCTGATTCGGAGAAGACCATGAGTGTGGATGTTGTGGGTCAGATGTCTTCTGTGCCTGACCCCAACCCAGCTGTAGAGTTAGCCCTGGTGGTGGCAGACGTGGTGCCGTCTACCTCTGTGGCTGCGACTTCTTCTCTTCCAGTTGCGGAAGTTGTCATCACTTCGGGGGGAGATCGGCTACCTCTCGCTCAGCCCTTGACTTCTTCACCCCCTCTGGTTGGATGCTCTTTTCCT
Source organism: Chrysopogon serrulatus (assembly GCA_015844335.1). Classification (NCBI taxonomy): domain Eukaryota; kingdom Viridiplantae; phylum Streptophyta; class Magnoliopsida; order Poales; family Poaceae; genus Chrysopogon; species Chrysopogon serrulatus. The sequence goes on along the minus strand of JADLZL010006901.1, from coordinate 130,501 downwards.
TTGTCTCCTCCCCTCGCTCCTTGGGATATGATTCGTGATATGAAGTTGGTGCAGGAGTTGGAGGCGGAGTTTGATCCGAGTTCTCGCTTGCGAGGACTTGAGTCTGATTGGGGCTCAGTTCGGGCCTCAATTCAGTCTTTTGCTCAGCGATTCTAGGTGAGTTTTCTTGAGCTTTATTTATTCTTTCTTTTGGATATCCTTCTTTTTCTCGATTGCTTTGTTCTTTTTTTTTTATAGAGTTTTGTCAACGATTCTGACCTCTTTTTTGGCTCGACTGAGTCACAAAAGAAGTTGTTAGAAGAGCTGGCTTCTTTGAAGTCTGAGCTCGACACTAAGCACAAAGGGTGCCAGCAATCGGAGAGTGCCTTGCGGGCATAGATTGCTGAAGTTGAGCAACAGAAGTCGGCTGTTGTGGAAGCTGAGAAGAATACTTCGAGGAAGCTTAAAATTTTGAATAATGATTTCCATGGTTACTTTCTGACTGTCTTTATGCCCTGTTTACTTGGTATTGTCCCTTGCTAACTTCTTTTGCCTTGTTTTTGAAGCTTTGAAGAAGAAGTACTCTGAGGAGACTGAGGCTTTGAAGCTTGAGGTAAAGACCTTCCGTAATGAGTCGAGAAGGTAAAAGAAGATGCCAAGAAGTCCTTGCCGAGCCCGGTTGATTAGGCGTGGCGCCGATCGAGATCTTTTGCAGGCCAAGTCGTCGGGTGGAGGACTTGTCGGCCCGACCAAGGCTTCGTGAGGAGAGATGGGAAGTTCTCTAGAGCTCTGTTCGGAAGTTTGCCGGTATGCTGAGGAAGCCTGAAGATGCCGGCTTGACCTGGGTTCAGTTTCTTCCTCGGCTGACCACCCGGGTTGTTGGCTTAGTGAAGGATGGAGTCCTGGTTGGCGTCCAAGGCGCCTTGGGGCGTATTCGGTTGATTAATCCGGATATACCCCTAGATAGGATCTTGGAAGGTGTGGCGACTCCTGAGGCTGAACAGGCTCTTACCCAAGCTGAAGCTGCCGTCTTAGATTTGGCTCGACAATTTGTTGAGTTTGTAGAGGTTAATTCTGTAGTTGTAGGTGATAATCCTTTGCAGTAATACTTTATGCCTTGATTGAGGCATTTTTGTATAAACTCTTTGTTTTTTTGACTTGTTTTCACGAATGGTGTTGAAAGTAATGTTCTACGTCTGTGGAGACGTTAAGGTATTTTGGACCGTAGGCCTTCATCCGAGTTCTGTATCTTAGAAGTCAGGATAGGTCGAGCTATCTTTGCTCTCATCTAGTTCTAAAAAGAAGCTAGGATATTTCGGACCGTAGGTCCTCATCCGAGTTCTGTGTTCTAGAAGTTGGGATAGGTCGAGCTATCTTTGCTCTCATCTAGTTCTGAAAAAGAAGCTAGGACATTTCGGACCGTAGGCCCTCATCCGAGTTCTGTGTTCTAGAAGTTGGGATAGGTCGAGCTATCTTTGCTCTCATCTAGTTCTGAAAAGAAGCTAGGATATTTCGGACCGTAGGTCCTCATCCGAGTTCTGTGTTCTAGAAGTTGGGATAGGTCGAGCTATCTTTGCTCTCATCTAGTTCTGAAAAGAAGCTAGGATATTTCGGACCATAGGTCCTCATCCGAGTTCTGTGTTCTAGAAGTTGGGATAGGTCGAGCTATCTTTGCTCTCATCTAGTTCTGAAAAGAAGCTAGGACATTTCGGACCGTAGGCCCTCATCCGAGTTCTGTGTTCTAGAAGTTGGGATAGGTCGAGCTATCTTTGCTCTCATCTAGTTCTAAAAAGAAGCTAGGATATTTCAGACCGTAGGCCCTCATCCGGGTTCTGTCATCTAGAAGTCGGGATAAGTCTTCTTGTTTCTTCTGCCTCTCCTTCATTATATTGTTCAATCTTTAGAGATGTCCAGATTAAATCAGCTGGTAGTACGGCTTCTGATCCGTAGACCAAAAAGAAAGGTGAGTAGCTAGTGGCTCTGCTTATTTGAGTTCTTAGTCCTCAGACTACTTTTGGTAGCTCGTCTATCCACTTTGATCCATAATCTTTTAGATCTTCATATAATCTTGGTTTTAAACCGGCTAGTATGAGGCCGTTGGCCCTCTCGACTTGTCCATTTGCTTGAGGATGAGCGACTGATGCAAAGTCTATCTTTTTTTGAAACCGCAGCCTTGTGCCCAACTCTTGAATTCATTGGTCGTGAAAGGTGATCCTAGATCTGTGATTATCCTGTTTGGCATTCCGAATCATTGCATGATTTTTTGGATGAATTCTTGTGCTTTGACTGAACTGTACTTTACCAAAGGTTTGTACTCTATCCATTTGGTGAATTTATCAATGGCTATGAAGATGTATTCGAATCCCCCTTTAGATTTCTTGAGTGGTCTGACTTGGTCAAGACCCTAGCATGAAAAAGGCCATGTAGGTGGTATGCAGATCAGATTATGGGCTGGAACATGTGCTTGTCTTGCAAATATCCGCGCTTTTGCGGTGTCGACCAATTCTTCGGCGTCTTTTAGCGTTGTTGGCCAATAGAATCCTGATCGGAATGTTTTTTCGACTAGTGTTCTTGAAGATGTGTGATTTCCGCAAAGCATCCTGAGTGTATTTCTAGTAATATTTCCTTTCCTTCTGCTGTTGGAACACATTTTAACAGTACTCCTGATGATGCTGCTCTTTTGTAGAGATTGTCCCCTACTAGGGCGTAGTTTTTGCTTCTTCTGATAATCCGAGTTGCTTCTATTTTATTTTCTGGTAATTTCTTTTCTTTGATGTAATCTATGAATACTTGCATCTAAGTTGTGTTGTCTGAGTTGATTGTCAAGACTTGTTCTTGTTCTGTCTTGCTTTCTGGTGTTGCTTCGCTGGTCTTTTTGATTGATGGCTTTGTTAGCTCCTTGACAAAAATCCCAGCTGGCACTTTTGCTCTGTCTGAGCCTAGTTTGGCTAGTATATCTGCTGTGACATTTGTGTCTCGTAGTATGTGATGAATTTCTAGGCCTTGGAAATTTTTCTCGAGTTTCCGTATTTACTGCGCAAGAAGCATCCATGTTCTCTTTGGTGCGCCTCGGTCTTTATTTACTTGATTAACAACTACTTTGAAGTCTCCATAGACGAGTAGTCTTTTGATTCCTAGTGATGTTGCGACTTGTAGACCGTGAATGAGAGCTTCATACTCTGCTTCATTGTTGGTGGCTTGCCATAAAATTTGTAAAACATATTTCAGTTGTTTTCCATCTGGTGCGATGAGTAGTACTTCAGCTCCCGCCCCTCCTAGTTTTAAAGATCCATCGAAGTACATTTTCCAATGGTCTAGGATGGCTTCTGGGGTGGGTTGTTGTATCTCGCCTATTCCGCGATGAAGTCGGTCGCCGCACGAGACTTGATTGCCTTTCTTGGAGTGAATTCTATTTTGAGTGCTCTGAGTTCTACTGCCCATTTTGAGATTCTTCCTGTTGAGTCCCAATTTCTTAGGATATCGCTGAGCGAAAAGTCTGTTACGACAATGATTTTGTTTGCTTCAAAGTAGTGCCTGAGCTTCCTTGATGTTATCAGGATTGCGTAGAGTAGTTTTTGTACATGAGGATATCTGATTTTTGATACTGTGAGTACTTCACTGATGTAGTAGACATGCCTTTGGACTTTGTAGACATGTCCTTGTTCTTCTCTTTCAACCACGATGGTAGTGCTTACTACTAAAATAGTTGCTGTGATGTATAGCATGAGATCTTCTCCTTTCTTCGGTGGCACTAATACTGGAGATGTTGTGATGTATGCTTTTAGTTTGTTGAAAGCTTTTTGTGCTTCTTCATTCCAGGTGAATTTGTCCATCTTCTTTAGTAGTTTAAAGAAAGGTAAACCTTTTTCTCTGAGTCTTGAAATAAATCTGTTGAGAGCGGCCACGCAACCTGTCAATTTTTGTAGATCTTTTATATCTGCAGGTGGGCCCATATCAGTTATTGCTTTGATCTGTTTTGTGCTTGCTTCGATTCCTCTCTGGCTGACCAGAAATCCAAGTAGTTGTCCTGATGATATGCCAAATACGCACTTGTTTGGGTTGAGTTTCCACTTCTATCTTTTGAGATTGTCAAAAGTTTATTGTAGATCTTCTATTGGTGAATCCGGGTTCTTTATTTTGACTACCACGTCATCCACATATGCTTCCACATTCTTTCCAATTTGATCTCCCAAACAAGTCTAGATTGCCCTTTGATAGGTTGCTTCTATATTCTTTAGTCCGAAGGACATTGTCTTATAACAATAGGCCCTGAATGGGGTAATAAAAGAAGTCTTGCTTTGGTCTTCTTCTTTTAGTGCAATTTACTGATATCCTGAGTAGCAATCTAGAAAAGATAACAAGGCTGCTCCAGCTGTTGAATCCACTATTTGATCGATCCTTGGTAATCCAAACGGATCTTTTGGACAGTGTTTGTTGAGGTCAGTATAGTCGACGCACATACGCCATTCATCTGTGTTCTTTTTGTGTACCAGATCGGGTTGGCTACCCACCTGACATAAGATCTCTTATGAAGCCGGCTGCCAGTAATTTGGCTATTTCTTTCTTTATTGCTTCTTTCTTGTCAGGTGAAAAACGTCATAATCTTTGTTTGATTGGTCTTGCTTCTTTGTTGACTTCTATTTTGTGCTCAGCCAACTCCCTTGGGACTCCTAGCATATCAGCTGGTTTTTAGGCAAATATGTCTTTGTTGTCCCTTAAGAAGTTGGTGAGCGCGAGTTCCTATTTGATAGGTAGATGAGCACTGATAGTGGCTGTATTGGATGGATCACCAGTCCCTGGATCAATCTTTTTGGTTCCTTCTCCTTCTGCTGTGGTAAGGATGACTTGTTTTTTGGCAGGAATTTCCATTTCTTCTATTCTTACTTCAGCTGTTGCTGAGTTGATTTCTCCTTGTACTTTTGAAGATATCTGTATAGCTTGTACATCGCACTCGTAGGCACGTTTCAGGTCTCCTTTGAGAGAGAGTACTCCGTGTGGTCCTGACATCTTGAGTAGTAAGTAAGGGTAATGTGGGATAGCCAGAAATTTTGCCAACGCTGGTCTTCCCAATATTGCATGATAAGATGATTCAAAATCTGCAACTTCGAATTTGATGAGTTCTGTGCGATAATTTATCGGGGTTCTAAATGTTACTGGTAGAGTTATTTGTCCGAGGGGCATTGCTGGCCTTCTGGGTACTATTCCATAGAAAGGTACACTTGTTGGCATAATCATTTTTGAAAATTCTAGCCCCATCTTTCTTAAGTTATCTGCAAAAATGATGTTGAGCCCTGCTCCTCCATCGATGAGTACTTTGGTTACTGTTATAGCTGTAATTGTTGGTCCGAGTACCAGTGGGTATAGCCCTACGTTTCCGACGCTTGTCCATTGGTCCTCACGTGAAAACTGGATTGGATATTGAGACCAGTTTAAATATCGTGGAACGGCTGGTTCGGCTGCCATGATTGTTCTCCATGCCAGTTTGTCTTCTTGCTTGCTTTGAGACCCTAGGACTCCCGAGAATATTACTGCTATTGTTGCTCTTGGATTTTGAAACCCGTTGTCTGCTGGATTGTTATCTTCTTCTTTCTTTTCTCTATTTTCTTCTTTTTCTTGTCTATCTATCTTCATATATTTTTCTTGGAATATTCGGCATTCTCTCATTGGGTGAATTCCTGTTGGATGATAGATGCATTTCATCTTCTCGAGTTCTTCAAATTTTCTAGCTGGGTAGAATTTCTTTCTTTTGGTAGCGGCCACTGTATTATCTGAATATCTTTTCTTATTGTGAAATTCTTGTCTGTTGTCCGAGTTGTTCCATCTTCCGTAGTTGTCTTGTTTCTCCAAATTGTTTCTTCTATCTGAGTTGTTTCTTCTATCTTGGTTGTTTCACATTATCCGGGAATCTTTCCTGTATTTTCTTCTCGCTGTAATCATCTTTTCGACTGTTCTTTTGAATTCTTCATTTGTTCGTGGATTTTCCTTGCAAAAATCGTGAAACATCCATCTTACTTTCGCACCATATGAGAATGCTTCAATTACTTCTCTTTTTCGGTGATATCATGGACTTGTGCCCTCGGTTCTCCAAATCTTCTATAGAAATCCCCGAGACTTTCTCCTTGATTTTGTTTTAAACCTTTCAACTCGGCTTGTGTTATTGGGTGTATGAGTATTCTGCGAAATTTTCACAGAAGACTTTCTAAAGGTCTCCCCATGTTTTGATTGATCCTGGATGTAATTTGTCGAACAATTGTAGTGGTAGAGTTTCAAGTGCCATTGGAAAGAATAACGCTTTGATGTTGTCATCTCCTCCGGCTAGTTCTATTGATTGGGAGTAGATTCTCGAGCCACTTTGCATTGGTTACTGTTGCTTTGCCGTCGTATTTTGAGTGGTTTGATGGCTTAAATTTGTGAGGCGATCGGCAAGTGAGTAACCTTCCAGCGAAGCGAGGGAATCTGTCGGGCACTTTTTCTGGTTTGTAGTCGGAATCCGTCTAGCTGTTATATCTTGTAATAGATCTGGGAGGGCTTCGGAGAGGGGGTGTGTCACGGTTTTCTTCCGTTCTCTCAGCCCAATCGTGATGTGGTTGAGTTCTCCTGCTTTGATTTGGGACAGATAACCTCTTGAATGCAGAGACTCTTCGACTTCTTTGACTTGTTTGCTCGGATGGAACTTGACGAGGAGGTACTCGGTCGTCTTGTATCCTTTACGCAGTTGTTCTGAGTAGGCTCCTGAGCCTGGCTTGTTCTTCACTTGGTCGTTGTATAGCGTCGATTTTGTCGATTAGTTCTTGTATCTTGTTGATGGGGTCGAGTCTGGCCTTTGCTGTGGCTCGTCTTTCTTCGGCTTCTTTTTCAGCCCTTTTTTCATTGTACTCGGCTAGTTCTTCTTTATATTTACGCCATGCTTCCCTGCGTTCCTGTACTCGATTCCTCCTTCCCCCTTTCTTCTTGTTTCTTCTTTCCCTTGCTGCTCTTTGACTATCAGTTTCTCCATCCCTGGTTACTGAATTAGGTGGGATATCGGCTTCTGATTCTTCTGAAGATCGGTAGTCGGGTTGAACTGGTGGTACTAGAGGTTGCCTGATCATGTAGATTTGTTTGTGCGTTCTGATCGAGTAGTCGGATCCTTCTTCATCTAATGATCTTCCGCATTGAAAAGGGAGAGGGATTGAGTACTTATCTTGTTCTCAAGTTATGCCGTTAGATTCCATCATGCTCGGATGATGTTACGATACGTCCGTGCGATATTCTTTGAGGCCGAAGTAGAAAGAACTTCGGCATGTTTTGAGTACTTGGTTCTAGAACTTCTTCTTCCGTCAGCTTGATTTTGAAAAAATTCCAGATATCTCTGGCTCGCGTTTGCGGAAGAAGCCATCCGTGGAGAGCCACCTGATCGCCTCCCGCCGCGCAGAATCCGGCTTCCAAAGACGAAGGATGATCCTTTTGAAAAACATCGTCGCGTAGGTCCGGCGAGCTCTTGACGTTGAATTCGCCGAAAGCCCCTACCGGCGCGCCCACTGCGGTGTTTAGCCACCGATAGCCCTTGCCACGGGTTCCCGTAGCGATTGATTCGGATCTCGGCGAATACTAGAACTCGGGCGGTTGCGCAAGAGACACTGGTTTATCTCGTTCGAGCCCCTCGTCGTCGAGTAAAAAGCTCTACTCGATCGGCCTTGGTCTTTTGCGTTGGATTGATGTATGAACGTGTGTTGTTGTCGCTTGTTATAAAGAGGGTGCTCTAGCTCCTTTTTATGAGAGAACAGAGCTAGAGCTTTGGTTCTAATCCTAGTCGGACTTAGTAGAGAGAGTTTTGTTCCTATTACAGAAGTTACTTTCTATCCGTCTAACTAGGACAGGACGTCTTCTACTTGGAATCGGTCCCTCTGTTTCTGTCTTGTGGGTCCGTCCTAACGGGAGTCACGTTGATGGGGAACCGTCTTGGTCCCGCATCGACAAAGGGTAAGGCGACGGCCGACGTCTCCTAGAACCTGGAGGACCCTCTCTCGACATATAGCAACGCGACCATCCATAGCCGCCTCAGTCAGTACACTAGGATGGCAAGGGCGGTCCATGGGTAAGGGTATTGTTGACGGTCCTTAACTCCTATTTTATACCATCAACTATTGCTCAATATAACATGATATCAACCATAAAACATAGTTGCAGGGTTCGATTCTAACGAGTTCCACGAGTTGTGTTGTTCTTGATCGTTTTGCAGGTATATCCAATTTTACACAGAATAAAAGTATCTCAAATGATGAATTGGACTACACAATTGCGACGGGCTCGTCGAGACGATCGAAACGGACATATCATTTGCTATATTCGGAGTTCGAGTCAAAAGATATCAATTCTACACGAAACCAACACTAGAAGACTCTAGAAGACACGGGAAGGCGATCAACCAAGGTGGGGCCCACCTGCTACAGGGGTGGGGCCGCCCGGCCCCACCCCTGGGCCGGCCGGCGCCCTCCGGAGCCCATTCGTGGCCCGCTTCAACGGACGGCCTCCTACCGCCTTAGGGTTTGCATCTCCACTATTGCCGAAGTCGAATTAGTCCCATATCGCATGTCTAGAAGAGGTGAAGGCTTTTCTAGACTATAAATAAAGAGGTAGACCCCCTCCCCCGGGGGCACCACATTATTATGGAGATGTAGAGGCGTCCTCGAATGGATGACCTCTCATCTCTAGAGAATTAGGGCTAGACTTTCCAATGTAGTTCTAGTTGAGAGTTAGGGAGAGCGGCGCTACGTCCGGGTTCCCGGGGAGTCTTTGCGAGGAGTCGCCGGGGATTACGGTATATCTTTATATCTATTCTTGTAAGACTTATGCTTTAATATATTTATCTTCTCTATTTACTTTATGCCTTTATATTATGTTTAGTATAGTTGTTATACTTTAGCATGGGATCTCCGCTGTATTAGGTGCTCTAGTTAGCGTCTCGTGACTAGAGTAGTAATCGTTAAGCGTGAGACGTGGTGTCTAGGCTAGTGTTTACCCGAGTTTGCGCCCGATTCTTCTGGGTTAGTTGTGGTAGCCATCGGAGGTGACGGCTTTGTTGGTCTTCGTATTCCACCACGTCGGAGTTGGTGTTTCGTAGAGCTTTTGGCAGCCTTACCCAGCTACCTTCTTCCCAGTCTTATTCGAGAGTTGGATAGGTACTTGTTGCTCTAAAGTGTTATTGTGTGATTGCTTTATCTATCATAAATCAGTTATTATAGAACCTTGGTAATAGAGAAGTATTCAGGAACCTTGAACTCTCCCGTTGTCCTCTCACTTTAGCTATCTACTTACTTATCATAGAATTCTCCTGTGTGTGTGTGTGTCATATATATATAATTCCTATCATCTATCATTTACCCCCTACTTTAGTCTAGTTGGTGTATTAAGTTAGTAGATACATGATGGTGAACTATCAATGTCTTATTCCATTGTTTCCCGGTGGGTAAAATATAAATAACGATACCTGAATACTCCCGTAAAAAATGCTACAATGGTTTTTACGTAAACTGCTTGCGAATCCTTTATATTTTAGTTGTGCATAAGAAATACCAACAAGCATTTTTGGCGCCGTTGCCGGGGATAGGGATTTATCCTCTATTTCTAGTAGCGATGTTAGAGATGTCAACAAGTATGATCCGAGCACCGAGGACTTTAACGGAGAGATCGTCATGAGGGTGGGAGGAGGCAAGAAGTATGGGCGGTACTGGATGGGCGACGGCATCATCGACACGTCCTCTACTCCTTCCCTCTCCCAGATCCGAGCACGGAGCACGAGCGCAAGCCCGGCCATACGCCCACGGCCAACCACTGCTTCGCACCTTGTCAATGAACTCCAGGTAATTTCTATTTTATTCTTTGCTTATTGATTTTTACATACCTTTGCATTACTATAACATTTGGGTGAAATGTTGTAGGCCCAACTATAAGAAGAGAGGAGGCGGCGGGAGGAGATGGAGGCGAGCGTGGCGGCAGAGCGGGAGGCCGAGCAGCAGAGGACGGAGGAGCTAGTGGGGTTCGTGCCCTCTCTTGGCGCCACTATGGGTCGAACTATACCGGCTAGCCTAATCACTCCACTTCCTTAGGCAGCTACTCCTATGAGTACCAATATATTACTTACTATGTTCCATCCTAACGTAGGGCACACTAGAAAAAACATGCAATCTCAAACATGCAATGTGGTGTTGGTGGTGGTGGCGGCGGTTGTTGTTGTGGTGGTGGCGGTGGTGGTTCTGGTGTTGGGTGGTAGTGGTGTTGGTGGCGGTTTATTGATATATATGTGCTTGACGGCCATCGTGCCGTTTGTTTTCTTGCAGGGTTTGGAAACCGCATCTTGCAAGAGAGAATCGACGGTATTCTTTTCATTTTTTTGCAGCATCAATCGGGCGCGGCATCGAATCACCTTGGAGGGTCGCCAGCATCACAGTTTGGAGGGTCGCCGGCATCACAGAGAGGAGGGTTGCCGGCACCTCAGCTCGGGCAGTATCAGCTCAGAGGGTCACCGGCATCAAATCTCGGGCCTCCTCACCCCCGACAATCGCCGTGAGCAGCTTGTTGTGAACTTTGGTTAAGAAATTTGTTTGTGAACTTATGAACTTGTAAACTTGTGAACTTGTGGCACATTTGGACTTTTGGTTATGAACATATGATATATGTGAACATGTGGTTGTGATTTATAACTCATGTGATTTATTCGTGGTGATTGAATATGATATATATTATATTTGTGAATTGTATCGCAAATGGAATAAACAAAAAAAAATACAGATTCTGGTCACTTTGCCAAGTGTGAAGGGCATGACACTCGGCAAAGTGGCCACACATGGTAAACCGGGGAACATGCTTTGCCGAAGTGTCGGGGCCCCGACTCTCGGCAAACCCAAATATACTTTGCCGAGTGTCGGGCGCCGACACTCGGCAAACCGGCCATTAGGGTTTCGATCGTTTGTGGGTTTTTTTTTTTGCCGTGTGGCATCTCTGACACTTCGACTAGCTAACGCTTTGCCGAGTGCCCGATGTTTGACACTCGGCAAAGCACGCTTTGCCGGCCAAATTTTTGCCGAGTGATATTTACGGAGTGCGGCACTCGGCAAAGCGTTTGCCGAATATATTTGGCACTTTGCCGAGAGCCTTAGTGCGCGGATCCAGTAGTGACTTTGGATGGATCGTTCTTTATGCTTTGCTGTCTCACCGTTCTGGTCTTCGATCCCTTGACGTACAGCTACCTTTGGTCGTCGATCACCTGCTTTTCCGGTCAAAAAACAACAATAATAATCTAGCTACGTGATCCTACTAGTGCCTATGTATCCACCATGGTACGAGGGGAAATATTCCATGGAACCATACATAAAAAACCTCTAACAAAACATACTTGCAATTTCCAAAAAAAACTAAAATGATGCACATTTATACCTCACATACTGGTTTATTTATATATTACATTGTCACAAAAATTTAGATACAAAATCGTTCAGTAGAAAATCAAACAAAAATAACAAATTCCTGGAAAACTTTGTCTTATATTTCATCAGCCTGAAAATAATTATTTTCATATGAATATAAAAGTTGAGATGCAAAATCGTCTCATAGAAATTCATATGAAAACAACAAATTCCATGTGCATATGCACTAGAACATAGATTGCTAGGACCTTTTTCCTTACGGTTCATATGCACCTGAAAACCAGTTATTTTTCATACATATGAATTCCTCTAGTTTAAGTTTGAATCTCAAAACTCCTAAAATATGTTTTCTTTGGATGTTTTCACGATTTCACCAAAGACCAATCAGTGTTTAATATATTCTAGGAGTTTGAGATTCAAACTTAAACAAGAGGAATTCATATGAAAATAAATTTTCTCTCAAATAAAAAAACTTCACTATAGTGTTTTGGCAGATTTTGTCAAGCACTAATTCAAGGTGATGTTCTCCCTCCGTACAGTGCATTTTAGGAACTTATGACATATTATGTAGAGAGAACACAAAAAGGACGCATGCGCCCTCATTTTATTTCCAAGCTAATTAGAGGCTATCAATAACATGGTTAATGATGATTGGTTGACAAATAGAAAGTACTTAATACAAAACTGGTTTGTATCCCCTGGAATCCCTTATATTCAAGTATAATTTTTTTGGATGCTTAACTGTTGTTGGGGATTGCATCCCCCCCCCCCAACAAAATTCCAACTCCGCAGGCTGAACCCTCGGCTTTACCCTCGCCACGCCACCCTTCTTCAGGCACAACGAGGGACCCCAACAGTAAAGCCCCCCGCGAAGGTAACATGTTTTCCGGACATACGCAAGACAACTCGACATCTACGAGGCCTTTCATAAGAAGAGAAGCCTTCACGGGCCCTCCTCCAAGCCGTCGAAAAGGCTACCAAGACCATGGGCGGTGCCTAGCAATGATTCTCACAGTGCTATCACAGGATGAGAAATGTCTGTCGTGCCCTCATGCATTTGTAAAGAACGAGCTCCTATCCAACGGGCACAGTGTAAATTCGCTCTGCCTCTGGGTATACTCCCTCGGTCCCAAAATAACTGTCGCTTTCATTTCCCGAGAAACAAATGCCGGTAATTTTTATAAATAATAAATATTATCGATTAGTATTATAATTAGTATCATCAGAAAGATCTTTGAATCTAGTTTTTTAGCAAAATTATTTGGAGATATAAATATTGCACGTATTTTCTACAAATCGAGTCGAACTTGTGGCACGAAAACCGAAAACGACGATTATTTTGGGACGGAGTAGTATGCTATAAACACCCATAGAACGGCTTTGTCAGGGGGACGAGTTAATGGCCATTTACACCAGAACTCATTATGTTCCCTCCCTTTGTCCGAACTAGCCATCTTTGTTATTTACCTCTCCTGTGGGAAACCTTGAGCCCCGCCCCTCCCCAAATTGGTCTCCGTCGAGGGTTGGAGGGCTAGCGCTTAACCCACAAATGCGTTATACTACATGCAGGCATGACGGAGGGAGTATGACGCTATATTTAAAAAGAGATGAGGAAAAGAGAAAAAAAAAGTCTCATATAAGACAAATGTTCCGTGAAGAAAACAAATGGACTAGACATTACCAATTTCACATTGAAAGGCGTGGTGTCTTCATGATGGGAGAGAGAATCAAGTGACTAATAATCATGATGGGACAAACAATAACTTGATAGATATATTATAATATGAACAATATATAAAGCAGCTGCAATGGTACTTTACACCGGCTTTGTGGACATGGAACGGCCAGGTTATTGTTCTAGGAATTGAACCTACCGTTCCAGAGAGTCCAAAGCGCGTTCGCCTTTATTTGAAGCCCAATTATATTAAACGGTGCAATAGAACATATATATTGTGATTCATGGTATGGTCCACTTTTCGGACCTTAAGCACAAACATTTTCTTTCACTTCCAAGTAATAAGCTGACATGATCAAGTTGCTTTGGAGCAAACTTAAGCCATGGTTTAATCAACTCTCAGGGTCCATTTTAGACTGACTCATTAGTTTATCGATCGATCGACGCTAGAGAGGTTTCACCATTAAATTAGAACCTGAATGAGAGGTTTGCGCTCCAACTCCATGAAGAAGAGGTTTTCAGTAACCTTTAGATTTAAAGGCGCAGTCCACACATAAGTGGGCTTCATCAGGTTCAGCAATAACTCTAGTTTACTAACCATGGGCATGTTGACACTCCCTACTCAAAAGAATTCTGAAACCACTGGAAAATACACGCGTAGCAAGGGAAAGTATATGCACAATATGACAAATTTAGCCTTTTCCCTGTTACTACTAGAAACATTCTTTGTGAAGGAGAAAGACGATGTAACAAAATATATGTCAACCACTAATTAACCAAGAAATTTTGGGTTAAGAGATTTCTCTTCTCCGCCAATCAATTAAAATGTTGTGATGACATCATAATGCATTGCATCGCATTAGAGTGCGTTGATGTGGTTGTTTCCTTTTATGTAATATCGAAACAAGAGGTCTTTTACTAGGATGGTCCAGCTACGGCTGTGTTAGGTCGACCTCCTTCGGCGCTCATTAGAGTGCGTTGTATGTTTGCTTAAACTCTTCTTCTTAATACAATGATACACAAATGTTTTGCGTATTCAAGAAGAAAAGACATCATAATGCATTGCCTCTTCCATCTTGATGATGTATAGTACTCCATGTGGAGTAGCAAACTAACTTGGCCCAGCTGGACTATTGGGGGTTGTGTCAAAAACGCGTCTAGATATATACTGTAGCAGTGAGAATCCCCAGCAGATTATCTTTGCTTTCTACTCTACTTTCATAAAGGAGGACGATGACCTCAAGTCTTTGGTCCAAAAATTTATATAAACTGATGACTACTCCACTATACTATAAATCTTCTGTGTTCAGCTTCAGCATGACTATATATATGCACAATGCAAGCTAATAACTACTCCATAAGCAGCCTCATCAGCTAATTAACAGCGCATGCAGCATAATACTGCTTTCTGAAAAGAAAACAGATCTCAGTCTTAGTTGTCGTCCTAGCTAACATGATGGCCTTGACGTCTGCTTACACCAAGCCACCACTGATAAACGCCTTGTCACTGGTTGTTATCATCATCTGCTGCGCCACAAATCTGGCACACGCCGCGGTGGTGGCAGCGGCCGGCGGTGAGGACGTCGAGCAGGACATGGCGATGAGGGCGCGGTACGAGAGGTGGGCGGCGAAGCACGGGCGGACGTACAAGGACCACGCCGAGAAGAAGAGGCGGTACGAGGTGTTCAGGTCCAACGCCGAGTTCGTCGACTCGTACAACGCAGCGGCGGTGGCGCGGGGCAAGTCGAGCTCCGGCCCGCGGCTGGCCACCAACAAGTTCTCCGACCTCACCACCGAGGAGTTCGAGGCCATGTACCTCAACGTCAACGTCAACGATGACGTCGGGGGCATCATCAAGAAGCGCTTCAAAGGCGGCATCCCGGGGTTCATGTACGGGAACCTCCCGGAGTCGGCCGTTCCGGCCAGCAGGGACTGGAGAGCCATGGGCGCCGTAACCGCTGTCAAGGACCAAGACACCCAAACCCATAATTGTTGTGAGGACCTCGTCTGACCTCCCTCTATTATCTAAGCTAGCAATTTCCATTCATGTAATGTTAGCTTGTGCATATATAACAACAAATCGATCTTTGTGCACGAAATGCAACGTGGACGACATCATCAGCGTCTTGCTGGGCGTTCTCGGCGGTGGCGGCTGTTGAGGGCATCCACGCGATCAAGACGGGCAAACTGGTCACCCTCTCGGAGCAGCAGCTGCTGGACTGCTCGACGGGAAGAAAGAACCGCGGCTGCAACAAGGGCGACATGGAGGAGGCTTTCCTCTACATCGCCGGGCAAGACGCCGGCGGCCGTCACGGGAACCATAGCAGCCGCGATAGGCACGCCGCCGCTAGCGGCCTGATCTGGAACGGCGGGCTCAGCTTGGAGTCGGCGTACCCGTACCACGCCGTGCAGAGCAACTGCAGCGTGTCGGGGAAGCCGCCCGCCTCCTTCATCCGGGGCTTCCAGTACGTTCCCGCCAACAACGAGACCGCGCTCCGGCTCGCCGTCTCCCAGCAGCCAGTCTCCGTGGCGCTCCACATCACGAACAAGTTGTTCCAGCACTACTCGAGCGGGATCTTCGGCGCGGAAGACGGATTCAAGTGTAAGAATAGCAGCCTCAACCATGCGCTCACCGCGGTCGGGTACGGCACCGACGAGCAGGGCACTAAGTATTGGTTGATGAAGAACTCATGGGGAGCCAACTGGGGCGAGAAAGGTTATGTCAGGATCGCAAGGGACGTGGCCACCGATGCAGCAGGCGTTTGCGGCCTCGCCGTGCAGGCCTCCTATCCCGTCGCCTGACTGATGATCACATGTGAAACAGAAATCTCTGTGGTCTTCCATTTTTTTAAAAAAAACAAAACCAATGGGCTTGGGACTATGGCTAGTCAAGCATAGAATCACGCCAGCAATTATAAGGATGTAATAAATAAAAGGGGACAAAAAATATCATTACGTTGATATGGTACCAAAAGTTAAGGTTTGTACTTTTTTACTTTATAGTACAAATCAGTGTGTTGGAGTACTTGCACTACCGAATCCGTCTCTTTTGCCAAGTGTCCGGAGGTTTGCCGAGTGCAATCCTTCGGGCACTCGGCAAAGAAGCCCTTTGCCGAGTGTTGCGCCAAAAACTCTCGGCAAAAAAAAAAACTCGGCAAACTTGCTTCTTTGCCAAGTGCATAAAAACACTCGGCAAAGAGGTATTTGCCGAGTGTTTTTTTTTACACTCGGCAAAGAAGCAAGTTTTTCGAGTGTTTTTTTTGCACTTAGCAAAAGAAATAAATTTTTTCTCTCAGACCTTCAAACTTTTTCTACTCTTCACATACAACATGTATTACTCTATTTTAAAATTTGGTAAATTTTTGGATATATTTTCTATATTTAATTAATTAATTGCTTTTCAAGCAATTTTTTTTGGTACAAGTCGAATTTGAACTGCAAGTGATTGAAATAATAGACTATTTTGAGTAGAAAAATTATATTCATGTTATTTAGCTCAATTTGAGGCCTTAACCATGAAATGAACTCAATTTTAAATATCTTGTTTAGGAAACACGACTACGAATGTGTGGGCAAATTATTTTTAAATTCTATAAAAATCAAACGAAGTCCAAAAATTATAAAACATATCAAGAGATCATGATATCATATGTGAAGGCTGCGATAAAAATTTAAAAATATTTTGAGCAAGTTGTCATATACATTGCTTACAAATCGGAATATTTTTGAGCAAGTTTTAGAGAGTTGAGAAGGATCCAAAGTAGGTTTGTAAGCAATGTACGTAACAACTTGCTCGAAACATTTTTAAATTTTTATCACAGCCTTCACATATGATATCATGACATCTTGACAAGTTTCATAATTTTTAGACTTTGTTTGAATTTTATAGAATTTAAAAATAATTTGCCCGCAAGTTCGTGGCTCGTGTTTCGTGAACAAGATCTTCAAATGTTTGGTCTATTCGTGGATACGGCCTCACATTCGAGACAATAATATGAATATTATTTTTCCATAAATTTAATTTCATTATTCGATTCACCTGCAGTTCAAATTTGCCTTATCCCAAAAACCAATTAAATGTAATAAATTAAAGAAATATAGCAAAAAGTTCGAGAAATGTACCAAATTTGGACATAGAGCACCAAATACTGTAGAAGGACTATATAAAAAGTTTGTAGTTGACAACTTTTTCGTTTGGTGTCATTTTGTCATGCAAAACTGTATTTGAATTTCAAAAATTAAAAAAAAACTTTGATTTGCCGAGAGCCCACTATATGGGCACTTTCGGCAAAAGCTGGGCCGGCAGCCCACCAAAGCCCCACTACCAGCCCCTCCCTATATAAACAAAACCTAACCCTAACCACTCTCTCTCCACTCCACTCTCTCCCTCGAGACAGCCCGCCCCCCCCCATCCCGCGCCACCCCCCCCCCCCTCTCTCTCTCGGTGGCGCGAGGCGTGGGCGAGGAGCAACGGCTCGGTGAGCAGCAGCAGCCCACACGGCGAGGAGCAGCGGCCCCCTCCCTCCCTTTTCCCTCCCTTCCCCAAATGGCGAGGAGCGGTGGCCCGCACGGGCGGCTCGAGGCGCAGCGGGCGAGCCCACCGGCGGCGCCGCGCGCGCGAGGTCGGATCCACGGCGGCCGCGCTCCCCCCCCCCCTCCTCCACAACGGCGACTTCCACCGCCCGCCCGGTTCGGGCGCGGGCGAGGTCGGATCCCGTGCGGCCACGGCCGGATCCGCAACCTCCACGACCGGATCACGGGGCGGCGGCCTCCACCACGGCCTCCTCCCACGGTGGTGACTTCCATGGCCCGCGTGCTCCTCCACGACCTCCTCCACGACGGCGGCGGCGCGCGGGGCTCGTGGGTTTCGTGGGGCTGCGGCTTGGCCGTCTTGCGCTGGGTGACGGTGGTGGTAGCCGAACGGCCTTTTTTTTTTTTTTCTGATTTTTTTTTGCCGAGTGCCATTTTATTTTTTAAATTTTTCCGAAACATGCTGCCGAGTGCCATTATAACACATGGCGAACTCGTTGCCGAGTGCCCGTGAAAAATCTCTCGGCAAAGGGCTTTTTTCCAAATAGAAAATTTACCATGCGTCCTATGCCGTGTAGCGCTCGGCGAAGTGTTTGCCATGTGCTCTCGGCCCTTTGCCGAGTGCCCCTGGCACACGGCACAGCAGTGGAGTCCGGTAGTGTTGTGTCGTTATTTCTTCGTAAATCATACTAGCAAACGTTTCCGTGTGTTACACGAAACGTAATACAGTCTTGGAATCAGCTCGGAACCTCCACATCACGCCCTGCTCAGGTCTTCCTGCTACATGTTGATGCCTTTGAGGAATGCAATTGCGACTTTCCATCGCGATGCATGCAGAAATGCTTCAAGGAACAGATCATTCGCAACCTTAGGTCAACATTGATAACATCGTGGTTAAGTCTCAAAAAGTTAGATGTCTCGTAACCAACCTTGAAGAAATGTTCATAAACCTTCAAGAGAATAACCAGATTAAACTCAACCTAGAGAAATGTATCTTTAGGGTCCCCTCAAAAAAGTTGCTAAGGTTCATCTTCTCGGAGTGTGGCGTAGAAGCAAACCCACAAACGATGTCCACCATCTTAAACATGGAGCCAATCAGGAACCTCATAGGGGCCCAGAGGCTCACGGGCTACTCAGCAGCACTGAGCTGCTTCATCTCACACCTCGGCGAGTGCAGAATGCCCCTGTACAAGTTCCTAAATAAATTTGATCATCCAATGGACCGAGGAGGACGATCAAGCCCTCGAGCGGTCGAAGCATTTTTTACCACATTGCTAGTGCGGGGTCCCTGTGGGCAAACGAAACCAAACTCCTGTACGTCATGACGAAGACATGTGGTGAGCATGGCTCTTGTGATCAAGCCCGTGGAGGAAGGGCATGCCCTGAAGAACCAACAACCGGTATACTTCATCAGCAAGGTACTTTTTGATGCCAACATTCTCTGCCTACATAGGTCCAGAAGCTCCTATGCACTGTAGTCATGTTCAAGCACAAGCTACGCCACTATTTCGAGCGAAATCACATCTCCGTGGTATCCTGGAGTGCCCTGAGAGACTGCCAATCATCGGGCTACTTTGCAAAGTGGGGTCTCAAGACATGGGGCTTAACATCACTTACATCCCACGTACTGCCATCAAGTCTTAAGTGCTCGCCAACTTCGTGGCCGAGTGGATGAAGGTCCAAACCTCGCCCGCTCTGGTCAGAAAGGAGTATTGGATCATGTACTTCGATGACTCCCTAATGCTTGATGGTGCGGGGGCTAGGGTGCTTCTCATATTGCTAAGCAAGGACAAGCTCTGTTACGCCCTTCAGCTCCACTCTATCGAGCGACAACCAATGTGCCCGAGTATCAAGCACACTCATCTACGGTATGTGCACGGCAACTTCATTGGGGGCATGTTGCCTCTACATCCGCGGAGACTTCAGGCTAATAATAATCAACAAAGTCGTGAAGGATTCAACTGGCCTAGACAAGAAGATGGAGCCATACTATCGAGAGTCCGCTAGCTGGAGGAGAAATTCGATGGGCTCAGGCTTCATTCTAGCTTGTCATCCTAGGATTGTAAACCTCAACCTAGGGCTAGCTTAGTCTTTGTTAGCACCGGAGCAAGGAAGAGGAAGAACAGCAATGGGAAATAGATCAGAAGAATCAGAATAGGCGGGGAACAGCAAGCGGGGGGGGGGACTCGGGCGGATTTCTTCATAGAAGGGAAATATTCTGTTACAAGGTTCATACCAATCTTCCACACAACTTCAGGTACATATAGAGAATGCCTACTGGGCCTCGCTGGGCCGGACACACTACAATTACCCTCTAGCCCACTCAGGTCCGGAGACATGCTTGCTCATCTTTACCGCCCTCTTCGGCCTTCCTTCAGGAACCGCACCCTGCTCGTCAGTCTTCTGGTGTACCTGCACATCAGGAGTACTAACACCCCCTCCTCCTTGCGCGCCTGGATGACCCCAGACAGAGGCGCGAGGAAACTGCTGACGAAGAAAGGCAAGATCCTCCCAAGTTGCTAAGGTGGATGGCAGGTTGGACCAATTGACGAGGCCTTGCTGGATGGAAGAAGCGCCCTTCTGAATGCAGTGACGCTGGAGAATCTTCTCCAGAACCGCCCAGAGGACTGTAGAAGAAGGAATTTGGGAAGAAACCAACTGATGAGCACCAACAGCCTTCTTGAGTTGAGAAACATGAAAGACTGGGTGAATGGATGAAGACGCCGGCAGTTCCAGCTTGTATGCCACTTCACCAATACGTTCACTAATGCGGAACGGCCCAAAAAACTTGAAGGCGAGCTTCTGATGTGAACGAGCAGCCAAGGATGACTGAGCATACGGTTGAAGCTTGAGATAAACCCAATCCTGCACTTGAAACTTCCTCTCAGAGCTGTGTTCGTCGGCCTGCTTCTTCATACATTGCTTAGCACGGCACAAGTGTTGGTGGATAAGGTCAGACATCAGCTCCCGGGACTTCAACCAGTCTGCTAGATCGGATACAGGAGGAGACCATACAAGACCTCAAAAGGTGAGCGACCCAAAGCCGAGTGGAAGGAAGTATTGTACCAGAACTCTGCCAGATCCAACCAGGAACTCCACTGACGGGGGCATGCATGCAGGAAGCAGCGCAGAAATGTTTCTAGGCACTGATTCACCTTCTCCGTCTGGCCATCGGATTGCGGATGATACGCCGTACTCATGCGCAGCTAGACCTTAGCCAACCTGAACAACTCTTGCCACACTTTGCTGGTAAAGATCTTGTCACGATCAGAAACCAAGGCAGAAGGCATTCCATGCAACTTATAGACTTGGGAAAAGAAGAGCTGAGCCACTGAACTTGCTGTGAACGGGTGACGGAGGCCGATAAAATGAGCATATTTAGAAAAACAATCCACCACCACCAGAACACAATTGTATCTGCCAGACAGTGGTAAGCCCTCTATGAAATCCAAGGATACCATCTTCCAAGGACGATCAGGAACAGGAAGCGGTTGCAACAGACCTGGCAACTTGGCACGATCTGGTTTTGCACGCTGGCAAACATCACAGCTGGACACAAACTCTTGGACCGAAGTCTTCATTCCCAACCAAGCCAGAGACTGCTTAAGGCGCTTATATGTGACTGGCACTCCTGAATGCCCCCCAACAGCGCTGGAATGGAAGGAAGCAATCAACCGGTTACGCAGCGCAGGATCTTTGCCCACCTAGATGCGGGACTTATAGCGCAACAACCCGTCAGTCAGAGAGAAATGAGGGATAGCCGAGGGATCCAAGGCCAACTTAGTGAGCATAGTCTGAACTGCTTGATCAGATTGGTGTGACTGAAGTACCTCTTGAAGCCACTGAGGCTGGACAACTGAAACAACATCATAGTGAGGTATAGGCATGCGAGACAGAGCGTCAGCCACACTATTTTCACTGCCCTTGCCATAAATGATCTTGTAAAGAAGGCCCAACAACTTGGTGAATACTTTGCGCTGCCACGGAGTATGAAGTCTCTGTTCAGACAGCTAAGATAGGCTCTTCTGATCAGTAATGATGTGAAACTCATTGTAATGCAAATAGCAGTGCCACTGATCTAAAGCTGCTAAAATGGCCATATACTCTTTTTTGTAAGTGGACAAGCCCTGTGAACGGGGACCCAAAGCTCTGCTAAGAAAAGCCAAGGGATGACCTGACTGCATCAACACAGCACCAATACCGAACCCACTGGCATCTGTCTCTAGGACAAAAGGCTTAGAGAAGTATGGCATAGATAGAACTAGTGCAGTTGTGAGAGCATCCTTGAGAGCACCAAAAGCCTAATCATGAACCGAGGTCCAACAGAAAATGGCCCCCTTTTTTAGCAATTCAGTGAGCGGCTTCACTATCAACCAGAAGTGCCGAACGAAGCGATGGTAGTAACCAGCCAGCCCCAAGAAACTGCGAAGCTCTTTTGCTGAGGATGGAACCGGCCAATTTGAGACGGCCATAACCTTTTTAGGATCGGTAGCGACCCCCTGTTCAGATATAACGTGGCCCAAGTACTTCAATTGTCGTTGAGCAAACACACATTTGGACAGTTTAACTTGCCAATGATCCCGCTGTAAGAGTTCCAGCACCTGACGCAAATGAACAGCATGCTCTTCAAGAGATCGACTGTAGACAAGTATGTCGTCAAAAAATACCAAGGCACACTTCCTCAACAAGGGTGCCACAGTGGTGTTCATTGCCAACTGAAAGGTGCCAGGAGCTCCTGACAGACCAAAAGCCATCACCCGAAATTCATAATGTCCCGA
Source organism: Chrysopogon serrulatus (assembly GCA_015844335.1). Lineage (NCBI taxonomy): Eukaryota > Viridiplantae > Streptophyta > Magnoliopsida > Poales > Poaceae > Chrysopogon > Chrysopogon serrulatus. The sequence goes on along the minus strand of JADLZL010006901.1, from coordinate 108,134 downwards.
ATGAGTCTGAAATGCAGTTTTCATCTCTTCGCCGGGACGTAAACGTATCTAATGATACCCAGCAGTAAGATCCAAGCAGGAAAAGTAAGAAGCATGAGTCAGCTCATAAAGCAATTTCTCGATCACTGGGATTGGATATTTTGTCTTGGCAGTGATTGCATTAAGCTGACGAAAGTCCACGCAAAAGCGAAAGGTGCCATCCTTCTTCTTTACGAGTAACACTGCTGATGAAAATGGGCTTTGACTGGGCTGAATCAAACCAGCCTTGAGCATTTCCTCCACCTGGCGCTCAATTTCGTCCTTCACAGCAGGAGGATACCGATAAGGTCTGACTGAGACTGGAGATACTCCCGGAATCAAAGGTATAGCATGATCAAATGGCCGCTGAGGAGGGTAACCAGATGGGGGTTCAAAGACTGACTGAAAATCGGCCAAAATAATAGATACTTCAGCTGGAATTAGGGAACCTTGCGCCACAGAATCAGCCAAAACCGCAGCAACCTGAACCACAGAACCAACTGGTAATTCTGATAATGAACCCTGGAGTAATGACTGAGAAGACCCATAAGGAATCAGCAACCATTTATGTGACCAATCAACTTGCATGGGACTATAAGAAGAGAGCCAGTCCATGCCCACAATCAGATCATAGTGAGGCAGGGGAAGAATTTTGAAAGGTGATATAAAGGAACATCCCTGAACTTCCCATTGCAAGTTCTGAAACTCAGCTGAACAGGGAACTTGCTCACCACTAGCCACTTGCACCTTCACAGGACTGCTCAGAGGAGATTGACCCTGCAACTGACCAGCAAGATTGGCATTGATAAAAGAATGAGAACTGCCAGAATCGACCAATATCTTAACTGAGTGTCCCTCACTGTACCACACAGTTCAATGGAGCGAAAAGCAGAGGGGCTGGACAGTGTCAGAATAGCATTCAACTGCAACTCAGCATTGTCAGACTTGTCCAACTCATCACAGACTGAATCTAGGGCTTCTTCAGAGTGACAGATATCCCATACCTCCTACAATACATGCAGCTAAATGTTGGCCGGACAGCGGTGGTCGCGAGCCCATTTTCCCCACACCTGATATATACACAAGCCACGTGCGTGACGGTAGTCACGTAGCGTATTCAGGCGATCCTCCACGCCACGGCCGCGCCTGTCGTCAGCTGGAGCCGTGGATGATGAGGGCTTATCCAGCCGCGGCGGGGGAGGAAGCGGCAAAGGATTGCGCAGCAGAGTCCGGGGAAACCCCATGGAATCCTGCCGACAGACATCCTTCTTGTGCCGCGCTTCAACCAGCTCCTAACAGAGCAAGCACAGCAGCAGAATCAAAGGTAGATGGATGCTGCATGTGAACTGGGCCACGAATCTCATCTTTCAGCCCATCGACAAAATGCATAGCAAAGAAGACTGCATCAGTATTGTGACCATAGGCGACTAACTGATCAACCAACCCCGTAAAAGTATCAGCATACTCTTGAACTATTCCAGTCTGATGAATCTGAAACAATTGACGAATGTATGACTCATACTGATCCTTGCCAAATCGATCTAAGACCAACTGACAAAACTCCCCCCACACAATATGATGAAGCTTAGACTCGATTGACTGCAAGCAGCGGGCAGCAACCGAAGTCATCTGCATAGTGGCGACCTTGATCCACATATGAGGTTCGACAGAATACATCTTAAAGTAATCATGGCAGCGACTAATCCATAACTTCGGATTTTCCCCATCAAATTTTGGGAACTCCATTTTTGGAAGCTTGCTACTGGAATACTGAGACCCTAACTGGACCGTGTGATCTCGTGGAACAAAGTTTACTGGAATACCACCATGCAACCCAGACTCCAACAGAGAACTCGACAGAGAACGGTGAATAGACTTGCGAGGGGGAGACGGCAAACGGAACGTACCCTTGACCGGAGGCTGAGTCGTGGACTCACACCCCCGGTGATGCGATGCAACGCGGTGCCCAACAGGTGGGCCGATGACCGGGTGCCCGGCAGATGCAGAAGCCGCGGTCACCACGGGAGGAGGAAGGATACCGGCTGAAGATGCCGGATCCGATTCGAGCACCACATGACTCCAGGACTTGCGAAGCGCGGTCATCTCTTCCCGCATCTTCTCCACTGACGAATCCGTCTGTTGGAGCGCGCCGAGCTGAGCACGCAACTCCGAAACAGACGAATCCACCGAGCGCTTCCACTCATCGAACACCTTTGCCGCGTCCTCCAGGCGACCGTCGGGTGGCGATGGAGTGCTCCACGGCCCCGATCCGATTGCCCACGGACTTCTCAACCTCGCCGATGCGACTCTCCAACGTCGTCTTCACAGAACAGATCTCGTCGAGCAGAAGCTTGATGTTCGGATCCATAGCCCCCAATTGCTTGCGGAAACAAGTGAAATGTTCGTGGTCGATTTCGTGGGGATCCAGGGTGGGTGGGACTACTCCCTCTCCGTCAGAATTACCGATCAGATCAACCTCGGCACGGACCTATGGGTTCACACGCTCACACCTCGACGCGAGCGGCGATCAACCTGCCGTCGGGAATCACGATCCCAGATCAAGGTAACCCCAACGAAGAAGAGCGGCCAAGGAAGGATAGGCTCTGGATACCAATTTGTTAGCACCGGAGCAAGGAAGAGGAAGAACAGCAATGGGGAATGGATCAGGAGAATCAGAATAGGCGGGGAACAGCAAGCAGGGGGAGGGAACTCAGACGAATTTATTTCTTCATAGAAGGGAAATATTCTGTTACAAGGTTCATGCCACTCTTCCACGCAACTTCAGGTACATATAGAGAATGCCTACTGGGCCTCGCTGGGCCAAACACGCTACAATTACCCTCTAGCCCACTCAGGTCCGGAGACACGCTTGCTCATCTTCACCGCCCTCTTCGGCCTTCCTTTAGGAACCGCACCCTGCTCGTCAGTCTTCTGGTGTACCTGCACATCAGGAGTACTAACAGTCTTGTGATCTATGTGCGAGTGGGTGTAGTCGTGTTTTGGACGTTAGTTTTAATTCGGCATCTTTATCGGCTAGGACTTTTGAAAACCAACTATTTATCCTTTCTAGTCAGCCTCCTTGCTCCTGTCAACCCTGAATATAAGAATGATTTCTTAGTCTTATTAATTTCTAACCTAGATGTATCTTAGAAAAAAAATTCCTTATTTTTCTCTTCTTTCAACTCCATGTCTACAAAATATCATACGTACGGCTTGCTCATTTATGACCAGTTTTTTTGACCATGGCATATAAAAAGCTGACTTTTGGATCTTTTTTAATCAATCTGGCTTTTCGGTCGTTACGCATCAGATGGGGAAAAGTGTGTCCTTATAAGAAGCATACACTAGGAGCGGTCTAAGCATGCATATCAGTTAACGTGTTGAAGATGTGTCAGTGACTCGATCACTCATATCAAATAAGTAAATAGCATCAATCCTTTTGTGTTTTTTTTGAATCTTGACGACGACTCAGCTTTACATAGGTCGCAAGACAGGAGTCTTCCACTTCGATTGAATGCTCTTGGCCCGGTCAATCCATGTAGGAAACCCTAGTAGTGGAAGATAAACGGAAGACATTGTGGAAGACTCCTTTGTTGTAGTAGTGCAAACCTCTGGCCCGCTTTGGTGCAAACGTGAAAAACACACTTAGTAGTTTTAAAAACAAAAAAGAAAATTGATACACATCCATACTGTATTTACAGATGTACGTTGTCACAAAAAGTGAGCTGCAAACTCATAAAAAAAATGACAAATTTCGGTGCACTTTTTATTAGAAAACAATTAATTCTTAGGAATTTTGTCTTGCAAGTGCACATACACGTGAATTTTTTTGGTTTTCACGATTTTTCTAAACTGAATTTAATTTGAAGCTCAACTTTTGCAACGTGCTGATTATTTGTTTCTTGCGATGGCCTATATATTACTCCAATGTACTTATTGCCACTTGAATCAGTTACCTGTTTGCTTTTATAATAAACCTCCCAGTAGGGGCTCCGGCCCCTCTTGTTCCTTCAAAAAAAATATAGTTTAGATTATCTGATTTGATGAGGCAAAGAGCTAGAACTAAAGTGCGTGGTCACTAGTACACAAAAGATCAATGCTGGCGGTGGTAAACACATTAGCACCGGGCGGATCTCGAGCCGCCAAAGGCGAAAGGCCATAGAAATGGATCATTTCCACCGGGCGGTTTCTTGAGAACCGCCCGGTGGAAATGAACTTTGTAATCGGGCAGTTGGTTAAGATAACCGCCCGTTGGAAATGGTCCATTTCTACCGGAGGTTCATCTCCAAAACCGCCAAGAGAAATGGACCACTTTTTTCACAAAGGCGGTTGACTTACCAACCGCCAAGAAAAGTTTTCCGCCATTTTTGAAATTAAAATGGAAACCTATTTATTTATATTGAAACTCATGATAACATGCAATTACACTCTATCATACATCTATTTACATCAATATAGATCTTTGTACATCAAAATTGTATTATATCATACATGCATACTTCAATATAAATCCACATCATAAATATTTCATCATATATACACATCCACGTTTTCTCTTTTTTTCTAACTGGGAAAGCCTTAATAATCGTTTCGACTAAGATTGAGATGCCTAATATCGCTTAGCGGTGCATATTCTGGCTTTCCCAATTCACCGCCGCATCGTGATATTTTCTTGTTGGTGGAATGGCTTCTTTCATGATGAATGAGCGAGATCCTCAACTATGTTGTATAATGCTTTTTCATTGAAATTTTCTGTCGATCTTCTGCATAGGCCTGGTAAGAAAGTATGTTAATAATTCAACATTATATATTTTCATTTGGTAACCAATCATACAAAGATTAATGACAAAACTTATAAATGACAGCTACTTATACCTTATCGGGGTTTTACGATGTATCGCCCTTGGTCTCTCATAAACTCGCACACGTAGAACCCACAAAGGCAGCGTTCCGGTGGTTGCTTGTGGCACTATAATATATAGTCAAGTGTTTCATTTGTGCTTTAGAAATGTACTATGTACTAATTAAACATGTATGATATGCACTTATAAATTTACATACCGGCCGGTTGTGAAGTATTTCCATCGGTTCTCCAGCTTTAGAAAGGTCATATGGACCTTTCGAAATCTTATAATACCTATATGTCCTATGTTCTCGAATAGAATCACTTAGTTATTATATAATTCTTATAGATAAAATAAAACATGCATATATAGGCTTATTACCGTTCTAAGATTGACAAGAATGGTCCATAAGATTCACTTGCGTAATGCGCGAGTCTAGTACCAGTGTCCTTCCTTCTCTAGGAAAAATTAAAAAAAAGATCTAATGGTCCCCTCAGTAGGATCAAATTTGTAATGAGGCATTGTCATTGAATTCTTGACTTCATATATGTAAACTCACACGTACCTAAAGTTGTAGGGGGCCACTATGCATCGCCTGTTTTTAAATTTTAGCATTGCTTCTCCTATGTACAAGGCGAATTTGGCATCAAATTTCTTTTTCAGATCTGCTTTTTTCACCTTAACCTCTTCAGGTGTTAAGCCCTTCAACTTATCATGGCCATCACCTATTGTGAATGTGTGCTGCTCCTCGCATATTCTCATTGGGCTGAGATACCCGATCCTGTTTTGTTCTTCATATGTCTCATCTGGACCATAACGCATCTCTTCCCCATCATATTGCATTCTGCAAGACGCACATGTATTTGTTAGAGTAAGAAATAAAGGATTGTCTGTGGATTACTCAACTCAATATTATAATAACATGTATTTGTTAGTGACACTTATAATGCAAACACCGTCACGAGCTGTACGTCAAGCCTCTGGAGGTTCATCATTTGCCACAAGTCCTCGAAGATGACCATAGCCTTTTCTCGCCCAGATGCAAAAGCATTTGGTGGTATACAAACATTGATCGCCGAGATCCCAGCAGCAGATGCTCTCATATACCAATCATGCATCCTTTTGATCCCCGCTGGGATTTGCTTAAGTTTCTCCCAAGTGAGAAGAGGCCTGCCATGGATATATTGAGTTGGGACATTCTGGTAATCATCCCACGTTGGCTTCTTTAGCTCTATGATCTTCATTTTAAGCTCTTGGCCTAACTCCGAGGCTTCGATGCTGACTTCTCATGCTCGCTCATAGAGCTCCGGGGCGAAGGTACGACGGCGGCGGACACGGGCATGGGGCGCCGGACCTTCGACGGCGGTGGCGGGAGGTCGGTGAGGCCGCGGCAGCCGGCGGACGGCGCGGCGCTTGCCGTGGCGGACCTCGGGGCCGCGGTGGACGACGGCGGACAACATGCGCGGCTTTCGGCGGCGGAGCTCCGACCTCAAAACGGTGGCGGCGGCGGCGCGGCGGCGTCCTGGGGCGCGGGTGGCGGCGGCGGCGGCGGATTTGGGCAGCGACGGCGTCCCTCCCCGAAAAAGTTCGCACCCACCGGATTGAAAACGCTAAGTCCCGTGGCTTTGAAATTTTATATATGACCATTTGTGCCGGCGGTTGTTAATGCCGACCGCCAGAAATGGTTTTACAGACAGCTGACATTAACAACCGCCAGCAGAAACGATTTTCACTAGCGGTTGGTAGATGCCAACCGCCAGTAGAAATAGTTTCTACCGGCGGCCGGTAATGCCAACCGCCAAAGAAATTTTTTCACTTATTATTTCATGCTGATACTTAAGAAAATTATAACAAATTATAGAAAAATCATAAAATAGAAAATGATGACTTTTTAGAATCCTTGTAAGTAGCTCTATGCATTAAAGAAATAGAAAGTTATAAAAATGGTGTGGCAAAGGTATATATGAAAAATTAGCCATCTAAGACCGAGGAAGAAGACAGACATATAGGGCACACATATTAGAACGGTGCCTTTGAAAATTAGTACCAAATTATAGCAAATTAATAAAATAGAAAATGATGACTTTTTAGAATCCTTATTTTTTTCTTTATTCTCTATGTATAAAGCTAAGTAATTATGTTTTTTTTTTTATTCTCTATGTATAAAGCTAAGTAATTATTTTTTTCTTTATTCTTTTTCTATAAAGCTAAGTAATTATTTTTTTTTTTTATTCTTTTTTATAAAGCTAAGTAATTATTTTTTTTTCTCTCTATGTATAAAGCTAAGTAATTATTTTTTCTTTATTCTTTTTCTATAAAGCTAAGTAATTATTTTTTTTTTATTCTTTTTATAAAGCTAAATAATTATTTTTTTTCTCTCTATGTATAAAGCTAAGTAATTATTTTTTTTTTTTTCTCTCTATGTATAAAGCTAAGTAATTATTTTTTTTTTTCTCTATGACTATAAAGGAAAGTAATTATTTTTTCTATATGTAGAAAGAAAAGGACTTAAATTTTCTTTAATTATGTAACACCAAGAGACATTCATGAGACACATATAAAAATATATAAGAGTAGTACCATAGGTTACAAATTGTATTACGTAAACTATATTACATGACAAATGATGTTTTCATTAAATAGAATCTATCCAAACCACTGTTCTTCCTTTCTCCATCGTGGCGCACCTGTGGTTTAGAATTCGTGGAATGCTACGCTCAACGTTTTGTATCTTCGATTGATGGTCTCAGAAAGAGAGACATCTCACCGAACTGGTTAGAATCATCTAGGTCAATTGCACCATTAGCTCCTAAAGCTTGTTGCTTTCCCGAAGAACTACATGCTTCAAATTTATCGGTACTTTTCTTTTCATTCTTAGGAACGATTTGTTCGGCATAAAAGACCTGCGGCAAAGACACGTTAGCAAGGATCCATGGGTCATCTTTGTAACCTACTTTACTTAGATCAAGAACTCTAAGCCCATGACTATCCACTCGTGACATGTTTATCTTCAACCCATTGGCATCGAAACACCGGTGTCCGAAATGTACCATAGTGTAGTTCCCATATGTCCTCAATGAAGCCAAAGTATGTATGGATTTCCTTATTTTCATCTATGGCCTCGCATCGAACACTGCTATTTTGTGTCATGCTCTTTTTGTCTCTAGCAATGGTACAAAATGTGAAACCACTAATGTCATAGGTGTTCCATGTAGTGATCCGGCGTGATGGTCCAAATTTCGCCAACCGCTTGATAGTTTGTTGCTCAATTGTTTCTCTATCCGAAGATTCTCGATCCATTAGCCAAGTGGTGAATCGATGTTTGTGTTCATTCATTACCCAAACTTCAGTTTGCCCCTGGTTTTCATCGCGTAGCTCTTTGATATGTTGGTCGATGAAATGTTCCATTATCGATATTTGATGCAGGATGCTATGATGTGCTTCGAGTACAATATGGTAATCTAAAGGAATAAATGATTTTCGTCCCATCCTACCACATCCATGTAGCCTGCCCTCATGTCGAGACGTAGGCAAACCTATTGCAATTTCACCTTTTAGGCAACTACCACGAATGGAGCAAATGGACTCAATGGCCTCTTCAGTAGTATAACCCTCTATCATGGCTGTCTCAGGACGAGCACGAGTGGATACATAGGAATTTAGTATTGACATGAAACGCTCATACGCCCACATCTCATGCAAATACATAGGACCCAAAGTGCCTCTATTTGAGGCACCAAATGCACCACAAGATGTACCATTATATCAAAGAATGATGGCGGCAAACACATCTCAAGTTGTGACATTGTCTCCACTGCAAATTCTTGAAGAGACTCTAACTCATCATGGTCGATTACTTTCTGTGATATTTTGTTGAAAAAGAAGCACAACCTTGTGATTGCCATTTTTAAAAACGCTGGACTTATAGCCCCGATGGCAATAGGTAGAAAAGTTGTCGCATTACATGGCAATCATGTGCGTTGTAGTTGGTAAGTGTAAGGTCCTTCATGGAAACAATGGATCTTAGATTGGAGCAAAAACCGGCCGAACTCTCAATTTCTTCAACCACACACAAATTGCTTTTTTCTCATCCGTGTTCAAAGTTGTAGCTTGCTGCCGGGAGGTGGTACTTTCCATTTTCCTGAATAATAGGATGAAGCTCATGTTTTATGTCAAAATTTACCATGTCTAGACGTGACTTTAGTCCATCCTTTGTCTTGCCCTTCATATCAAGCAAGGTGCCAATGATGCTTTCAAACACATTCTTCTCGAACGTGAATTCCATCGATTGCGTGTCGCACGTCAAGGTCTTTCCAAAGATGGCAAATACTTGAAAAAAATTGACATCTTCTTAAATGTAGCCCCCGGAGTTGGCTTGATATCCTTTCTAGGTTTTCCATCTATTGTCTTTTTTTTCAAAAGCAAACTTGATATTTTTCACTATCTCAAACACTCTCTGTGACCTTTATCAAGTACCCAATGGAGCAAGAGACTTTAGTTCATTTGAATTGTCAAAGTATCTATCCATCTTTCTTAAGCGGTACCTGTGTCCTTTTGATAAGTAGCGCCGGTGCCTCATGTACACTAGCTCATTGGATGCACCGAGGGACACATAAAAGGTTTCATCTACACATACTACACAACCAACCTTTTCCTTTGAATTGACCTCGATAATACAAAGAGAGCGGGATAATCGTTGATTGTAACAAAAATAATTGCTCTCGTGAGTGAATGACTCTTTCCCTGTATTCATCCAACATGTCAACACCGTGTCCCACAAAGTTTTCATTTCCTCCATCAAGGGCTCCAAGAATACATCCATGTCAACACCAGGGTTGTGTAGGTCCGTAAATAAGAATGGTTAGCGTAAGATATTTGGCGCTTCGTAATGTGTGGAGGGAGGTTGTAGATAGTGAGGGTCACCGGCCAAGTGTCGTGTTAAGCCTGCTCCTTTCCGCAAAGGAATTCATTCTATCAGTACATAGTGCAAACCTAACATTTCTTGCATCCTTAGCAAAGTCTGGGTGTTCTTCATTGAATTTTTTCCATTGTTTGCCATCAGCTGGATGTCGAAGCTTTCCATCATTTTTATGCCTATCAGAAGCATGCCAGGTCACAAGCTCTGCATCCTCTAGGTTAGCAAACAAACACCTCAATCGATCAACCACCGGAAGGTACCACATCACCAAAGCAGAAACTCTTCTCTGGGCAAAATAATCTACTTCTTTTTTGTTTGTTGCTTGGTTTTGAACCCTGTTCGGTCTTCTTACCTTTGGAAACTGAAGTTGCATTCTGTTCTTGTAGATAGTCTTTTTTTGTCTTGTACCGACTTGCACCACAGTTTGTACACTTCTCTAAGTCTGCGTAGTCACCTCGATATAGGATACAGTGATTTCTACATGCGTGGATCTTCTGTACACCCATAGTAAGCCGACTGATGAGCTTCTTGGCATAGTAAGTGCTAGAAGGCACTTTGTTCTCTTTGGGAAGCATATCTCCGAGAGTACTCAATAATGCATCGAAGCTAACATCAGACCATCCAAACCTAGCTTTCAACATCAACAACTTTAGCACAGACCGTAACGTCGTGAACTCTTTGGTACAACCCTTTGTCTCATCATACAATGGCTCTTTTGCTGCCTTCTTTAAGGTCTCCATACCTTTCATAAAGAATATTGATGGATCAGTATGACGATGCAATAGTGCAGCCATGAGTTCCAAGTCTTCACACCCTTCATCTTCCACTTCATCCACCACTTCATCTTCAACATTTGGCATATCAGGTTGACTCTGATCTTGTGTCTCATGTATGAACTCGCATCCGTCATCAACAAGCATATCAGGGCCATTGGAGTTGATGTTCACAGGGGTTGTATCTGGATATGGGGTAGAGCTACCCTCTCCATGCTTTGTCCAAATCAGGTAATCATTCATAAATCCTCGGCGGAGCAGATGAGAAATTGTTTGTGTGTCGTCAAAGACCGCAATATTTTTGCAATCCACACAAGGACATGGTATGTGCTTCGTCTGTGTTCTCCATGCATGCATTTTAGCGGCATCAATAAAGCTTTTGACCTCTCGGTATATATGATGGATCAACTCTTGATAAATTATACATCCGTAATGATCTCTCCATCGTTTACCTATATATATAACGAATTTATTATAATCTATGTATTTTAATCAATAAACCTTTTGAAATCAGGTATGTATGATGGATTTACTAACCTTTTGATGATCAACAACCTCCTCTCTCTCAATTAGAAAACCTCGCCCTTGTATATTCCCCAAATTATAGACGTTGAGGCCTAAGGTTCCTTAAGTATGAGAGAGGAGGCATGGCAAATAATTTATCAAATCTACCAATTAATTGGAATCCAATACAAAATTATACATAGCTATTTAATTAAGCACTAACCCCATTAAAAAATTAATACCAACTAAAATAATATAACCAACCAATTAATTGGAGTATTATTGAAGAAAGACATAGTAATTAATAATGACAAGAATAATTAAACATTTATTCTCTCTAAATAAATTTAACACTAGTAATTATCTAAACAAAAATAATTAAAATTAAATCTAATGAAATTGAACCCTAACAATTAAATAAGAAACAATCTTCAATTTTCTTCTATCAAAATAAACCTATTCATGCATGACACACTAAATCTAAAGTGGAGAGGATCCTTTAATTCAAAAAATAATTTTGACAATAGCTAAGAGACATAAAAAATTCATCTTTATTCACTATATCTAATAGAGAGAAAACCCTAAGTATGAAATAATCAAATAGAGAGAAAACCCTAGCTTCTCCCCCTCTCACTCATGGTGAAACCCTAGATCCAAAAAGTGGCTACAAATGACCAATATTGGCTAAAAAGATGCAAGAGAGGCATAAACTAACCTTTTAGCAACCTTCTTCCAAGATTTGAAGATCAAAACCTCCCCTTGTATTTTAGGAAATCTGGACCTCCAAATCGCCAACAATGGAAGGTTGGCATCGGGTTACCTGATCGGGTCGGGGAGGAAGAAGGGGTATATATAGCAGATCTAGCACTGGCGGTTGGCTCAGCCAACCGCCAGTGAAAATGCATCAATACTGGCGGTTGGCTAAGTCAGCCGCCAGTGCTGATGGCTCCATTAACACTGGCAGTTGGCTTAGCTAACCGCCAGCGATATTGCACATTAACACTGGCGGTTGGTTAAGCCAGCCGCCAGTGTTGATGGCTCCATTAGCACTGGCGGCTGGCTTAGCCAACCGTCAGTGTTATTGTGTTTTCACAGGCGGTTCTGGAGCCTGGCCCACGTGTTTTTTAATACTGGCGTCCGTTAAGCTGAACCGCCTGTACAAATAAAATCCTGGCGCCAAGAAAAATCATTTCTGTACTAGTGGGTGCATGTTACAAAAGCGCTATGATCGGTGATCAAGTGCTATTGTCCCAACCATTGTTGCGCAAGTGCTATGATCAGTGCTCAAGTGCCGTTCCCCAAACCGTTCTAGAGTGCTTGTTCCACTTTTGCGGTGGTCTCCGTCCGGAGAGCCGTTGACCCGCAGATGACCCCGTGAACCATATATATGCTATTGATACGTACTGATGCTACAGTTCAGACCGCCAAGGGCAGGTGCTGATGCCGGGTGCGTGGGTGCCGTGCGACACGGCTGGCCAGCAGCAACGGCCATGCTTCGACGAGGCCACCCGTTGTCGTCCTTGGTGTAATTTTGCTGCTGCTTCTCGTGGTCTGCAGCGACGATGGCAGCGGCGGCGGCAGTCTCGTCTTCCTTCTAGCAACTGCTACACATGGCGCATTCACGAGCACTGGAAGCACCGGTAGCAACGGAAGCAGCGAGCATAGTAACTAGCCGTCCACCAGCCACACTTATTACCTTGGGTCGTGCTGATTTTCTTCTCCCATTTAACCGAAATTTATGTTTGCTCTTGGCATACATGCAGATGATCCCTCTGGATCCGGTCCTCCGACACCACACACTGCGCTCGTGCCCAAGGATCGCCTGAACTATGATGCTATAGTCAGGGATGGCAACCACCACGATAAAAATAGACCTTTTAGACAGGAGAAGCCTACCTGCATCTTGTGTTTTAAATAGCTGGCTAAGCCTCTTCTTAGCAGCTAACTTTTGCAAAGGCTAATAAAAGCTATAGCGGCCTAAGTCATTTAGAGGATGAGCAATAAATATGTCGAGCGTTAGATAATTTTACAATAACTTTGCTAATAAAAATTGAACATAATATGTCATGAACTCGTGTCCATAAGGCCGATACTGAAACTGAAATACAGATGTATCAGAATCTATTTTTATTCGTGTCTTATATATGTGCATATGTTGCACCAGGGTGATAAAATTTTGTCCACGCTTATGGCGACAGTTTTGATCACTTTCGTGAAATAATATGTCTGAGCTTTGCACCGGGGGGCATGAATTTTTCCCACATCTGTGGAGACGGTTTAGGGCCTGTTTGGATAATGTAGTTTTTAGAAACTACGGTATCACAAAACTATAGTTTTATAAGCCAAAGAGACATAAAACCGTGGTTTAGAAAAAAGAGGTTATAAGTGGAGTTTTTAAAACTCCAAAAAGACTACAATTTTGACAAAATAGAGACTACAAGATTTGTTGCATCCAAACACCTAGTAGCTTTTAAAAACCAAAGTATTTTATAAAATTATAATATTTCTTTAATACTTCAAAAATACTTTGTATTCAAACAGGGCCTATTTTGAGAAAATAATTAGAAGGTAATAAACTATTTTGCATTGAGAACTTAAACTATTTGCAAATCCATTGAGACATTCTCTTTTTTTCCTATTTAGATTTTTTTTTTTTAGAATTACACAGTACAACACAGATACCCACAACATGCATGCACACACATCCCCTAGAACACACGTACGCAAACGCTACCTCCACAACATGCACGCATACTCGTCCCCTAGAACACACGTACGCAAACCCTACCCCTATGAGCACCTCCGAAGGACTGAACCGATAGCTAGCCTGGAATAACTCTAGGAAAATACGATCACCCGTGCTAAATCGAGGACTTAAACCCGGGTGGGTAGGTTCTACCACAAGGAACCTAAGCAACTGATCTACGCATTGGCCTGGTTACATGGATCTATATATATGCTTTGTTGGTTGGAAAAGCTCATGAAGCAAAGCAAAAAAAAAAAGTTTCACAAAAATTCAGCTGGTCATATCTTGTCAAACTATGTATTTGTCAGTAATCAGACACGTGAGCTCTGAGGATTTTGTATTCAACGCAGAAATGCGGATCTGGTCTTGTACATCATAAATAACGAAGTAGGACACAGACGCATAAACTCCAAGTGGAAAAATAATTTGTATCGGATGCTATAGGGATTTGCTATATCACTAGGCAGGCGATGATGTTTCAATCTTTTTATTAGGTGTAGAGATTAAAACATAATACATTGAGCATATGCCTGTTACTGGGAGCTAGAGACCGAGGGTACGTATTTGTGTTCAGTTTAGTGAATAATGTAAAATCATTTTGAAAATTAAAAAAACTAATTTTAAATTATTTGTTTTTGCGGTAGGTTAAGAAAATCTACAATATAAGAATGGTTTCTAACCCTTATTAGTATTGAACCTAGATGTATATCTTAGAAAAAAACAATTTCCTTATTTTCTCTTCTTTCAACTCCATGCCATGCATGTCTACGAAATGTCATACGCACTACCAGAGCAGAGACTTTTCCTGACGGTTTGAATTATTCCTGTCGGTTTCTAGTAAACCGTTAGAACATCAGGCACTCCTGTCGGCAGGGGAAAAACCGTCAGAAGAGGTAATTATTATTCCGTCGGTTTTCGGTCTATTCCTGATGGTTTTTGGTCTTTTCCTGACGGTTTTTGGCCGTCAGGAATTTTCGCCGGCCTGTAGTGATGGGTTGCTCATTTATGGCCAGTTTGTTTGCCCCATGGCATTTATAAAAGCTAGATTTTCGGTCTTGACCCCTCATGTATGTGCTTAATACTAAGCTTACACTAGTGATTAACGTGTTGGAGATGAGTCAATGACTCGATGGCTCACATCAAAATAAGTTAATAATATACCATAATCCCTTTTGTGTTTGTTGACCATGTCTCTGCTTTACATACACTATAGGTCGCAGCACATGAGTCTTCCACTAGGATTGAGTGCTTTTGGCCCGCAATCCATGTAGGAAAACCTAGTGAAAGATAAATGGAAGACACGCAGTGGAAGATTCCTTTGTTTTAGTATACCTGAAAAACATACTTAGCAGAACTGAAAACAAAAAATTAGCGATATACATTCATAGTTCAATTATATATAGATGTACCTTTTTCACAAAAATAAGATATGCAAGTTCATTTTGTATAATAAATTCATAAAAAAGTGATAAATGTCGGGTGCATTTGCTTAAGAAGACAAATTATCAGGAAATTTGCCTTGCAGTGTAGATGCGCGTGAATTTCTTAAGCTATATGAAATTTTCTAGTAATTAATATGAATTTGCATCACAACTTTTGTGACGTGATGATTATTTGTTTCTTGTGATGGGTTGGATAAGACAAAAGCGTGGTCAAAGTCGTCCACTCTTGACTGCATGTGTGGAGCGCATTGCTATAATTTAAGCGCGCAGAGCCATGCTGCTAGCAAGTCGATCGTGCACTCAGCTCTGCTGCAAGCAAGTCGATCGTGCACTCATCTCTGTGTACTACTACTAGTACTTTCTCTCGAAATACATAGACAGCTCTTGGAGACATATATACAGCATGATGTCGCCCGGCAACTACCATGCTTCGACGATGTCGCCCGTTGTCCTTGGTGTAATTTTGCTGCTGCTTCTTGTAGTCTGCAGCGACGACGGCAGCGGCGGCAGCCTTGTCTTCCTGCTGGCAACTGCTACAGAAGGCGCATCCGGGAGCACTGGCAGCAGCGGAAGCAGCGGGCATAGTAAGTGGTTGTGCATGTCTCCTGTCGTTGGTTTTTCTCTGCAATCGACTTCACTAAAATGCTTGGGACCGGTCGTCTGCTAGCTGCTATATATCTTATTTTATTAAAATAGAATGTATCTTAGTTAATCCCTACATGCCATATGCTCCATTAATAACAACAAAATAAATATACTGAGTCTTGTAAAAATTGTAGCGTACTATATATAGAGTTATTATGTTACATTAATAAAAATACTTGCTTAGGAACCTATAGTTATAATCTAATTATAGAAAAAGGAATCTTTACACGTTTGTCTCACCATCTTTTATTTGTCAATATATGCAGATGATCCCACTGGAACTGGTCCTTGCCGGGAAGTCTAGAAGGCCGGCGGGGTTATTCTTTGGGTTCATATGATCCGAAAAACCAGTGGCCCGGACACCACTAGGTTGGCCATTGCGTGGATGCATGGCTGATACTAAAACTATGTACTGGATATATAATGTCATCATCATCTTCGTTATTATTATCCATCCCCGCATGAAAATAAAATATAGATATATATAGATGGATATATCCAATAATCAATATTTGTATCTATGAAGAATACAACGTATCAGTTGCTCGAGCGGCTAATGACCAATGATATTAATTCAGTATTACTAATGACAAAACTATTCAAAGTAATAACTAATAGTGAATTATTTCACTACCACACAAAGATTTTCAGACAGTTAAAATGATGTGCAGTGCTTGTGGTTAAACATGTTGCTATATTCCATCAATTGAAAAATGATTCATTTTCAGGGTCGGTTTTATATTCAACTGCCCCTGAAAAGTCAATCGACCATAGAAATGATTTATAGAAATGAATCAGCAAGGATTCAAAAAACTGCAACCAATACTTGTCATATGTGTTGCTATCCTTTTTATTAACATGTATGAATCTTGTATATATGGAATATTTTTTCTTCTAAACATTTAAACTAAGATGTTTTTCACTACAATGTTTTAGAACTCATCAAACACTAAAAATTAAATTTAAAAAAAATCCAGAACTTAATATGCGCACACATTATATATACAATTCTTATACAAATTTTGTCTTTTTATGACTTGGTTTGAAAATGTTATGAATTTATTTAATCTGCAGGCGCAGCTATTTCTAAGGTGGTCACACTTAGTCAACTAACCTAAAAAATCAATTCTAGGGGTGATTGACTCCCTTACAAATCATTTTTCAATGGTGGTTGACATAAGTAACTGCCCTAACAAAAATCATATTTTAGGGGCATTATCCCAAGCTGACCATTCGTGAAAAATGGGTATTTCTAGGGGTTAACAGAATGGGAATTTGGTGTTTCGACCCATGCATGTTCTAGATTCCAATGGTGATTTTACCCCTACTATTTTAATTTTGTGATTTTGCCCTCATTATTTTAAAATAAAGCTACTGTTCACACCTACTTTGTAACACCGTGAAGATTGGATGAATTAAATTGTGAAAAAGAAAGAAAAAGAAGCCACACCAAAAGACTCGCATCCCAAAATATTTTCCTCCCACCTCTGCTCGGCCCTTCCGCTCTAAAGATATATTTTTAGTGATGGTTCATAAGGTATAGTGCTCCTAAACTAGTTAGAAGCAGTTTGGGGTAGATAAAAAACCTTTGTCCATGGCCTTACCTTGTAGGAAAGGATCACTCGCTACTGGTAACCGTTAATTCATAAAACGTATGTTTCGTAGGAAGCGGAATCCCGTGGAAGAATCCGTTTTCTCGCTGGCGTTGGTTGGCCTGCCTTTAAACGCACGAAATCGAAGCAAGGCTGCTAAGTGAACCGCCCTTAACAAGGCATAGTGCCTGTAAAAGTCATTTTTGTAGTGGTGGTTTCTATAATACCAATTATATGTAAGGATCAAAATCAATCATTTTTTTATAATTAACATGATAATTTGATTTGGCTACTTAATAGTTTTAATTTCCATTAATATTATCAATCCTATACAATATAGTTCTTAAATAGCTTGATGCCATTTAAATTTTAAGTCCTCAATCTAATTAAATGCTGCATGTATTGCAAGAAGAAGAATTGGACACACCAGTCTGTTTTTAAAGATTCAGTTAAACTGGGGTTCACACCTACTGCCAAAATGGGAAATCCAAAACTTGTGGATGAGGTCAAAGCCAAAGCTAAACAGTCAAAGGGGGACGGAAATGACAAATGGGTTACTCTAAAGGATTACAAAAGGATGAATGGGATTTGCTTTAAAAGTGTGGAGAGAAATGGGGATTGGATCACAAATGCGCTACTCAAGTCTCTATTCATGTGGTGGAGTAGCTGCCCGAGGCAAATAGATGAATTGAATTCAGGGATAGTGCTTTTCAAGAAGATTTTGAGAATGTAATGGCCATTGGATCATCAGATTCTATGCAGCCGTGCAAAAGAAAGACTATGAGATTGTGTGGGCAGAGTGGCAATCTAGATGCATTAGTCTTGGTGGATTCATGCACTGCTAAAGCATATACCACACACACTAAGGCGCAAGCAAGGCTGGGATGAGTTGAGGGGCCGAGGATGAGGTGAGGAGCTTTAAGGAGAGAATGAGAGATCTAGGGAGAAGAAGAGGAGTTTGGGGTCGCTTGGGCTGCACGGTCACGCCCACACTATTGAGGAAACTATTTTTAGATGCATCTTTTTTTTAGGTCAAGAAGAGGTACCTCTACCGAATTCTACTATTAAAAGTAGTTTGTAGCCAGCTTGTACGCTTTATAGCCAGCCATTATCTCAAATTTGATTTATAAAGGTGAATTGGCTTAATAAGCCGCCTCTGAAATGTTCACTATTTTAGATGATTGTACCTTAAAATGTTTCCATTTGAAATCATATAAGGCCCAAAAATTTTGTTTTAAGTTTCATAGTTTAAAATTTAATATTTCAAAATTTTCAAATGACATATTTGATTTATAAAGGTGACTTGGCTTAAGCCATCTCTGAAATGTCCACTAGTTTTAGATGATTGTACTTGAAAATGTTTCCATTTGAAATCATATAAGGCCCAAATTTTTTTTAAGTTTCATAGTTTAAAATTTTTCAAATGACATCACATGGAGAAATGACTTAAAGAAAAGTTATAGTACTCAAATAAATCTGTAACCTTATATTTTATTACCTTTTTATTTGAGATCTTTGGTGCCCAAAAATTCTATTTTAAATTCTCAGATTTTTCTAGTTCGCTTTTTTTGAAATTTCTAGAGTACCACGACCTAAACAAAAATTTATCTCTCGAAGAGATATGCAACATTTCTAGTTGATATTTATGACAAAAAATGATTTAGGGTCCAAAAATTGTATTTTAATATAAATTAATTATTTTTATTTTTTTTAAATGATCTTAGATGGAGAAACAACGTATCTTGAAGTTTTAATACTCGAACAGATCGAAGGCCTTCTAGGTTAAACTTTTTTCATTTGAATTCATTTAGGGTATTAAATGGACATTATCTTTTTGCTTTATTTTATAAATTCTATAATTTAATTCTAGAGACAGCTGACTATCGACTCGTCTAAAGAAATCGACTTATAGAGACTGGGATATGCGTCTCTAAAGACATGCCAAATAGTTGCCTCTACAAGTGGCTCCTAAGGGCCTCATACAAACCTTCACGTAGTATAACTGTCTCCAACAAGCTACCCATCACGTTATCTATACCCAAAATGGGTTATGCATAGAAAAAAAAGCACCATCCAACAACATAAGCAAATAGAGGACGCATTTTGCATCGAAGGAGAAAGAGAACGCAAATACAGGTCGTCTCCCACCGCAGACCCAAATCTCTGGCACTGTGGAGGAGAAGGCCCATCTATCCGTGATGCGGAGGCGGCGGCGTGTCCATCGGGGCCGGCAGGATGGCAAAGGGGAGCTTCCAGATGAGGCCGAGCCCACCGCCTATGGAGAGGGGGCCGAAATCAACCGGATCCAGAAGGGGAGAGAGCGTCGCAGCCGCTGGTGGAGGAGGAGCAGCACAACCACCAGTGGCGCACGAGGATGCGCGCTGCCGGTAGGGCAAGAGGACGTGCGCCGCCTGTGCGCTGCCCTGGCTCCAATCATTGATTCAACATACGCCAATGTCAGCCTCATCGTCGACTTCAACATGGTCATAAGCGGTGGGGCTCCTCATTCGCCGTAGACCGGGGAGCCACCTGCAGCAGAGGCACTGCAAGGCGAAGGCGGCGGTGAGGCAGAGCGGTGGGCGGGGCTTGGCTGGGTGTCCATGTGGGCGATGGGTCTCTTGTTTTGCGTTTGGCTAGTGGAGACGTGAGTTTTTAGGTGCGTATGGCTGTTGGACTTGTGACCCAAATTGTAGAATGGGTATTGTATTTGGGTTGAAGTATTTGAGATAGCTTAAGGCTATCCGCACTCGTGGTACTCTAAATTTATCCTCTAAAAAGCTTGGTCATCAAGATTCTCTCCTCTATACTTAATTCTCCCACACCCATCCATCCTCTATATCATACTCTATCTACTATGGGGTCCACTTATTACTTTATCTAAATATATCCATGTGACATCTTGTTTTGAAGAATTTATTGAAACGAATTTAATGGTGTAATCGAAATTTAATTTGGTTTTTTGGTTTGAGAGTTATAACATTTTTTAGAGACTTGAATTAATAGGGCCCGCCTCTCTCTCTCCCCTTTTCATCTGCCACATGCCGGTCTCCTCCGTCTCCCTCTGCGCTGCGCGCGCAGCAGTGCTCCCACGCCTGATAGAGTATCTCCTGCAAGCCGCTAGACATACAGGATGCCCATCCGTTCCGGATGGCATGGCGTATAAGGCTGCAGCTCATTTTTCCTCTAAAATTCTCCTCCAAGACCATTTACAGGCCCCAGTGCAATCAGTCTAAGGGCAGGGCATGTACAACACGTCCCTTCGTCCTGTCCCTTCGACGTATTTAAAACACCCCACGCAAGGCTGGAGACGAGGCCTGCGTCGCCTCGCGAGCAGACGGAGCCGTCCCATGCTCCGAGGCGGAGAAGACGGTTCCAGCAGCAATGTACGGGCCCGTCTCCTTGACCTGTCGCTGCGTGGATCCCGAGCGCTCGCGCGCACAGAAGGCTTCTTCTTCCCTACACGACCCGTCGGGGATGGCTTCTTCTTCCCGCGAACATCGCAGCTGCAAGCGTCGCCTCCGCGTCGAGCCCCTTCTCTCCGATGCAGCATGGGGGCTCCGCTCGTGATCCTTCTGTTCATCCGCCTCACCATCGCAGTCCATGGGGTCGCTGGCGCCGTCGTCACGCGGCGCGAGTAGGACGGCGGCGAAGTTCACTGCCTCGTTCTGTTGGGTGGGCAAAAGCGCCGTAGATCGAGGCGCGGCTCGAAGGCATCGCGGAGGGCGTCGGGGATCTTCCTGTCGATTTGGAGCGCCCCGCATCAAACCCCAATCGGAGTACTCTCTGAAACCTGAATGTCCCGAAACTTTCCTGAATGATATGCTGGTATCTATTGTTTAGTGTTAGTTAACACTAGTACACAGAGCATTTGTGTTGACGGTGCGTATCCATTTGTACAGACGGTTGTAGTTTAGACACGCCACTGAAAATCAGGACAGGGTCCCCATCTTTATATCCGCTAGTGGAAAAGATTCAACACCGGGCGGTTTCTAAAGTGAACCGCCAGTGTAAATTGTCACATTTACACTGGCGGTTCACTTTAGGAACCGCCAGTGTTAATGCAAGTCACGACAGGCGGTTTAAGTAACCAGCTGCCTGTGAAAAGTGACACTATTTTCACTGACGGTTTCCTTATGTAAACCGTCTGTGGTGACTTTGCCCTATATATACCCCCCTTCTTCTTCCCCACCAGAATGAACAGAACTGTAGCCCGAGCAATGTGCCATGGGAGGAGCTTTGGAGGTCCAGATTTGACCCAATACAAGGGGGAGGTTTTGATCCTGATTTTTTTGGAGGAGGTAGCTAAAAAAAGGTTAGTTTTTGTGTTTCTTGCCTCATTTCCTTCTTTTTTCCTCAATCCCCACCACTCTTGAGATCTAGGGTTTCACCTCAAGAGAGAGTAGAGTAGCTAGGTTTTTAATTTTCCAATAATTCTAGTCACTTCTTATATAGGGTTTCACTTTTTTTTTAGCTACGGTTTAAATTTTTAAGTTTTATTAGTTACTCTTAAAGAAATATTTAGTTATGTTTACTTAATTAGCTTGTAGTGATGCTTGCTAGGTTGTTATTAATGAATCTAGTTTAAGTTATATGAAATTTTTCTAGATATTGGTGTATTAAATTAGTTTTTATTTAATTATTTAGTTATATTTTGTTAAATTGAGTAGTGGTGAGACTTCAAATAGGTTTTTAGTAACTATAGTTGCTTTAAATTTTTGGGTTTCATCTAATTAATTGATGCTTTAATGATTTTTTTATTTTTTGTTTAATGAAGTATAGGTGAGAGAAGAGTAGCTAGGTTTTTGCTTTTTCAGTATTTCTACTCACTTTTATCTAGGGGTTCACTTTTATAGCTATGGTTTATTTAATTATTTAGTTATGTTTAGTTTAATTAGCTAGTAGTGATGCTTGTAGCTAGATTGTCATTAATTAATCTAGTTTTAGTTATTTATTATTTTTCTAAATATTGATGCTTTGAATTAGTTTTTGTTTAATTATTTAGATATGTTTTGTTGAATTAAGTAGTGGTGAGGCTTTTATTGTGGTTATAGTAACTAGGCTTGCTTTAATTAGGGTTTCATTAATTTGTCTCTTTTTACTATATGTAATTTAGGTTGGATGTGTACTATTTCAGAAATATACAAGTGAGGAGTCATTTTCATCTATATATACCCTTTTGAACGAGTGTATTGATCATACAAAGGTTAGTTAATAATTAATATAAATAAACATCTATGTCTACTTTGTAGTGTTTACAATATATAAATCTACTAAACTAAACTTTAACAGTAATAATGATGGATAGAGCCTTACGGATGTATAACTTAGAAAGAGTAGATCCATCATACATACCTGAGATTCAGAAGTTTATCGATGCTGTGAAAAACCATACTTTGAGAACATAGAAGAAACACATATATTGCCCTTGCTCAGATTGTAGGAATATTATTGAATATGAAGACACAAAACCAATCTTAAATCATTTGGTCCGCCGAGGATTTATGGAAGATTACTTGATTTGGATAAAGCATGGAGAGGGTAGCTCTACGCCGTATACAGTTGGAGACCCTGCGAACCTCAGAGCGAATGGCCCAGATATGTTTGTTGATGATATTAGTCAGTTACTACATGAGACTCATCACCATTGCCCCAAAGAGAGTGAACATGTTGTGCCCGATGTTCATGATGATGCGAATGTTGGAGGAACCGAGGACAACAGAACTGAAATGATGGATGAAGATGCGGAACCGATGGCTGCACTATTGCGTCGTCATACGCATCCATCAATGTTCTTTATGAAAGGTATGGAGGCCTTGGAGAAGGCAGCAAAGCAGAGCCATTGTACAATGAGACTAAAGGTTATACCAAAGAGTTCACAACTTTACGGTGCATGCTCAAGCCGTTGATGTTGAAAGCAAGATATGGATGGTCCGATGCCGCCTTCGATGCATTATTGAGTACTCTCGAGATATGCTTCCAAAGGAGAACAAAGTGCCTGCTAACACATACTATGCAAAGAAGCTAATCAGTCCACTTACTATGAGTGTCCAGAAGATCCACGCTTGTCGAAATCACTGTATCCTATATCGAGATGATTACAAAGACTTGGACAACTGTCTAAATTGTGGTGCATGTCGGTACAAGACGAAAAAAGACTATCTACAAGAAGAGAATGCAGCCTCTATTTCTAAAGGAAAAAAGAGAAAGAAGACTCAACAGAGTTCAAAACCCTGCACTAAAGAAAATGAAGAAGAAGACTACTACGCACAGAGAAGGGTTCCTGCTATGGTCATGTAGTACCTTCCAGTAGTAGATCGGTTGAGGTGTTTGTTCGCAAACCCTGAGGATGCAGAGCTTATGACTTGGCATGCTTCTAATAAGCATAAAATAGATGGAAAGCTTCGACATCCTGCAGATGGCAAGCAATGGCAAAAATTCAATGAGGACCACCCAGAATTTGCTAAGGAGACAAGAAATATCAGGTTCGCACTGTGTACCGATGGAATGAATCCCTTTGCTGAAAGGAGCAGTAAGCACAGCACATGGCCGGTGATCCTCATCATCTACAATCTCCCTCCACACTTGCTACAAAAGCGAAAATATTTTTTGCTAACTATTCTTATTTCTAGACCTACACAACCTGGTGTTGACATGGATATATTCTTGGAGTCATTAATGGAGGAAATGAGAATATTATGGGATACAGGTGTCGCCATGTTGGACGAATACTGGAAAGAGTCATTCACACTAAGAGCAATTATTTTTGTTACAATCAACGATTACCCAACTTTCTTTGTATTGTTAGGACAGTTCAAGGGCAAGGTTGATTGTGTAGTATGCTTGGATGAAACATTTTATGTGTCCCTCAGTGCCTCCAACAAGATAGTGTACATGAGACACATGCGTTTCTTTTCACAAGGCCATAGGTACCGCTTGCGAAAGATGGATAAGTACTTTGACAATCATGATGAACTAAGGTCCACTGCTCCATCAGGTAATAGTAAAGGTCACAGAGTATATGAGATAGTTAAGAACATCAAGTTTGTATTTGGTAAGAAGACAAAAGATGGAAAAGTAAGAAAGGATATAAAGCCAACTCCTGGGGCTACATTCAAGAAGATGTCAATTTTCTTTAAGTATTTGCCATATTGGAAAGAGCTTGACGTACGACACGCGGTTGATGGTATGCACATCCAGAAGAATGTATTTGAAAGCATAATTGGTACCTTACTAGACATAAAGGGCAAGATAAAGGAAGGATTGAGTTCACGTCAGGACCTGGTCAATTTGAATATAAAACCTGAACTTCACCCGGTATTACTAGATAATGGAAAGTACCACCTCCCAGCAACAAGCTACAACTTGAGCACAGATGAGAAACATGCCATGTGCGTGTGGTTGAAGAAATTGAAAGTTTCAGCTGGATTCTGCTCCAACATTAAGAGCATTGTGTCAATGAAGGACCTTACACTCACCAACTACAACTCACATGATTGTCATGTGATGCTGACAACTTTCCTCCCTATTGTCATCAGGGCTATAAGTCCGGTGTTCTTAAAGATGGCAATCACACGGTTGTGCTTCTTTTTTAACGAGATATCACAAAAGGTAATTGATCAAGAGCAGTTGGAGTTTCTTCAGAAATTCGCAGTGGAGACATTGTCACAACTTGAGATGTGTTTCCCGCCTTCTTTCTTCGATATAATGGTACACCTTGTCGTGCATTTGGTGCCACAAATACAGGAATTGGGTCCCATGTATTTACATGAGATGTGGACATATGAGCGTTTCATGTCAATTCTTAATGGGTACGTAGCCACTCGTGCTCGTCCTGAGGCATCTATGATAGAGGGATACACTACCGAAGAGGCCATTGAGTCCGGAGGTCCATTCTGTAACACTTGCCCAAAAGACCAAATTGCAATAGGTTTGCCTCCGTCTCGACACGAGGGTAGACTATATGGGTGTGGGAGGATGGGTCGGAAATCATTCATCCCGTCGGACTACAATATTGTCCTCGAGGCGCATCATAGCATCCTACATCAGCTCTCAATAATGGATCCTCTGATCAAACAACACATACAAGAGCTAAGCAATCAGAACCCTGGGCAAACAGAGGATTGGGTATCGAAGGAATATAAGCGTCGATTCACCACATGGCTAATGGAGCAAAACATTCTAAATGGAGACACAATTGAGCAACAAACTATCAAGAGGTTGGCAGCTGGACCATCTCACCAGGTTACATCATGGCAGACCTTTGACATTAGTGGCTTTATATTTTGTACTACTTCTAGGGACAAAAAGAGCATGGCGCAAAACAGTGGTGTTCATTGCGAGGCCATAGATGATTCAGATGAAACTGCTACATACTTTGGCTTCATTGAGGAGATATGGGAACTAGACTATGATTCATTTAAGACACCTGTGTTTCGATGCCAATGGATTGATGACAACCATATCACCGTGGATAACTATGGCTTGAGAGTTCTTGATCTAAGTAAAGTAGGCTACAAGGATGATCCTTGGATCCTTGCTAACCGTGTCTTTGCATGTGTCTTCTATGCCGAACAGATCCTTTGTAAAGAAGAGAAGAAAAGTAGCGACAAGACAAAGCATATAGTTCTTCCTGCAAAGCAGCAAGCTATAGGAGTTGATGGTGTAATTGACCTAGATGACTTCAACCACTTCGGACACATGTCTCTCTTCAATGATCATCAAGTAAAGATAAGAAATGTTGAGCGAAATATCTCCAAGAATTCATTACCCATGGGTGCACCACGATGGAGAAGGAAGAATAGTAGCTGGCTAGGTAGATTTGTATTAGTTAAATATTAGTCAATGTCATGTGTAACAATTTATCAGTTTTAATTGCTACTTATAAATTGTTCTCTCTAGGTATTGCTCTTCAACTTATTTAAGTCCTTTTGTTTCTATTTATTTAAGTCCTTTTCTTTCTACATGTTGTAGTCTAGAGTATAAAAGAAATATTCTATATACTGTAAAATTAAGAATTAATCAAATATCCTAATATAAAGATATTAAAACTATATTGTAGAAACAAATATCCTAAAATAAAGATGAAAAAACAATACTATAGAAGCAAATATCCTAAAATAAAGATATTAAAAACAATACTATAGAAACAAATATCCTAAAATAAAGACATTAAAACAAAACTGTAAAACAAATATCCTAAAATAAAGATATTAAACAATACTGTAGAAATAAATATCCTAAAATAATGATGAAAAACAATAAGCCTTAAAGAAATAACATTAAAAACAAATTCTGAAACCATTTTCACAAAGGCGGGTTGAAGAGACAACCGCCGATGAAGATGATTTTTTCGCGGTTGTCAAGGTCAACCGCTTTGTGAAGATGCATTTTCACCGGCGGTTGTCATAGTCAACCGCCTTGTGAAAATGTTTTCACCGGGCGGTGGACTATGACAACCGCCCGGTGAAAATGCTTCCCTATATATGACCGCGGGCGCGACACTTAGCCAAAAATCGAACTCGGTGGGTGCGAACTCAAGGCGTGGACGCCGCCAGGCTGCCGGAATTCTCCGCCACCGCCTTTCGCCGCCGACTACTCCGCCGCCACAGCTACCTCCTCCGAGCTGCGCCCCCGCCGCCGTTGTGTGCCACCGCCGCCAAGAGTCCTCCCGAGGGCCTCCCGCCGTCGCATTTGCTTGCGACCGGCCGCCCCGCCGCCGTTGCGCCACCGCCGCCGCCGCCGCGACGCCGCCGACGAGTCGCCGCCACCGGACCACGTAAAGGCTGCCGCTGCAAGCCCCCCTCTAGCCTTGAATCCCGCCAAGCATTGCCCTCGGCCGGGAGAGCGCCGCCCTGGGTGGCCGCCGCCCATGCGGTGCCCTCTCGCGAGGACGGCGCGGGCGTAGGGCACCGGGCCGATGGGCACTGGCCGCCCACGCCACGCTTTTTTTTTTTTTTTTGCATTTTAATTTTACAAGAAATGTGGGCCTTTGTTGGGCCCTTTAATGGCCCAACAAAGGGCTTTTTTTTACAAATTTTTTTAGAATATTATTATATATTAATTCTATAATTATAAATGTAATAATCACATTTAAAAATAATTGTACATGTAAAAAGCTAAATAATTCTTTGGTAAATATTATTTCTTTTATCACATTATATAAATGTAATAATCACATTTAATATTGTAAATGATTTCTTTCCTTCATAAATATTGGAAATAATTAATATTGCAAATGACTTAGAAAAAGATAGATAGAGATATATTTCTTTCCTTCTTAAATATTGTAAATGATTTCTTTCCTTCATAAATATTTGAATTATTTAATATTGCAAATAACTTAGAAAAAACAAGAGATATATTTCTTAGTGGCTGTGTTAATATTTTTTAATGACTTATTGGCATTTATCATATATGTAGAGAGATAGTATAACCTTATTACTATTGTTAGCTTATTAATTGTATTAATGACTGAGTGCCTAGTGCATGTGCTAATATTTTATGTAAATGTAATAAATATTGTTGCTTTCTATTATTTCCTTTATCATATGTGTGATATTAGCAATTCTAGGAAAGCAATGATTATTGTATGTGCTAAGTACTTTCTTTCCAATGACTAAGTACTTCCTTTATCATATGTGAAATATTTCCTTAGTGCATATGTAAATGACTAAGTACTTTGCAATGACTAAGTACTTCCTTTATCATATGTGAAATATTGACTTAGTGTACTAATGACTTATCATTTTTTAATGACTTAGCAATACTAAAGAGAAGATGACTTCTCCAAAATCCGAAGAGCATGCAGATGACCAGCGCGCATAGTCGCCCAATAAGGTTGATACACCCCCGGACCAACGGTTAGTATGACACAATTACGTTTAGTGGAACGATGACTTATAGAAATGAAGAACTCACAAAGTTATTGGCCATGCATTTTTAGAACTACAAATCCTTCGGCACAAGCAGAAGAAGAAGAAGAAGATTACCATGGTGACATGTTAGAAGAAGAAGAAGATGACGGAAACCGAAGTGATCCATGCCCTAGCATAGATAGACAACCTCAATGTAGTGTAGACCCGATTATGATCCAGCTATCGACGAGGTACGCTTATTACATACAAACAAATGCTTTCATTCATCCCGTAAAAATAGGCTCCGCTCCATGATGCGTTGCATATATCGTGCGAGAGGTTTTGTCTCAATTGCGGAGATTCTCGCCGAGGAAGCGTAAGTGCCGGAAGAAGAAGCCCCCCGAAAACAACCGAGACAACCACCTCGAAGTCAAGGAAAAGGAAACGCATGGATCGAAAATGAGGTGAAAGGAGGACGAACAAGTGGCCGAGAAGCGGACCTATGTTATTCCCGACATAAGCCCAAAAAGAGAGCCATTAGTGTCGATGCGGTGGCGGCCAAAATAAGAAATGCGATTGGTTTCTTGGTCGTGGATAAGCTTGACATCACAATCCGTAGGTGGGCGGATGTGAGCGTAGATACACGAAAAGAGTTATGGAGAAAGTTTGGTGAAAGGTTTGTCATCCCTACGGGACCGGTGATAAAATTGTGAAAGAGTATTTCTTCAAGCGGTTGTAACGTCATTCAAACTATAGTTCGGAAATGAATATCAAATATCTGAAGAAGGGTTTGGATCCAACTAGTAAGTATAAGATCACCGCTGGTCAAGGGGCGTATTCGGTGAGCGTAAGAAAGATCCAACTTTCCAAGCAAAGAGCGAAGCCGCTTGAGCTAGCAAGAAGAACAAGTACCACCACCACCTTGGCACGTGGTTACAAGCCGCAGATTCAAGTGGCGGGCGGAGGAGGAAGAGCTCAAGAAACAAGGCAAGCCTGTCCTCTCGGAGGAAGTTGGTGAGAGGACGGCGAATTGGCCGAAAGCTAGAGGAACAAAACAAACTTCTACGGGTTTGAACTGTCCCCGATGAAATGACACCAACAAGAGAGAAAATTATGGAATTGGCCGCGGATATCAAAGAGGGAAGATTCAAGCCACAAAGGGAGAGGGACATCTTGACTATAGGTCTAGGCAACCCCGAGCATCCTGGTCGGGTAATGCGAGGAATATCATCGAAGAGGGGATGGAAAGAGGGATTTAGCGAAGAGTGGTTGGGCATGTACAAGAAAAGAGATCGATACAAGGAACATATGAAAGATTTCTATGAGGAGCAGGCTAAGGAACAATTCAAGAACATGATGTCTGATTTCCTAACAAATCCTGATCCTCAAATAATACGTGAGAAGCTAGCTAGTGCAATGTCTGCTCAACGAGATGAGCACACAAGGTCCGCAAATGCAGATCGTCCCCCACACGATGGCGGCTAGTCCTCGGGAGATGATTGCTGCCATGTCCACACAATCACCGGCTTTCTAAGCAAAGTGGGGTCTACGGGCAACAAAGACCGCTTCCCAGTGGATGATATCGAAGCACCGACACCCCGCAAATTGCGATACGATATGGTATGAAGCATGTTCGTACAAAGGAAGTTGCCACAGGCTTTGCAATCCCAGGACGTGACTACCACCATACCATCATACCGTAAGAGTACTGCAAGGTAGAAGTGCATACGGTCGTCCCTGGCTATGAGGAAGATGTGCTTGAAATTCCAGGCCCCGACAATGTTGAGACACTCGGACAGGCCATTAACACTTTCATCCTATGGCCTCGACGAGACGTGGAGTTGACGCAGCCCACCACAACCGCAAAGAACCACCAACCGTTGAAGTGTTGCCAGAAAACTCAAGAGTCACAACATGTGGAAGTTGTTCCGCACCTAACCCCGATATCACCATGTCCCCAATCTCCTCCACCTAATATACAATCACCGCTAGCCAATCCTGTTGAAACCCCATAGTCATCACCTAAACCTACAGGATCTCCACCACCACAAGCCAATCCTATTGAAACCCCACCATTCAATGATCCAGCTCGTGCTTCCCCACCACCTCATGACCTCGAACAATCGCCTTGGACACCACCGCCGCCCCCCAAAAAGATCCAAGAACCACCAAAGAAGAAATTTCCGGTTCCCAAATTGATATCCCCTTTCGAGCCAAAGAGGAAAATTGCTGGAACCACCAGGTTTTTATTAGGGATTGCACAAAGCCGCAAGTCAAAGATCGTTGACTTAGCTGAGCAGAGAGGTCGTCAAAAGGCCCGTAGATCAATGTCTTACGATCGGGGAAGCCCACATGGGAGGATTATGAAAACGTCCCCGACAGATACATACGGCGTGCCTCTCCTTAGTTGGGAAAAAGCTCAAGAAACTACTAGCCGGGTATAAAAAGACTACATGACTGGTATATGAGAGCTGCTTCTATCGGCATCGACTCGATCCAAGTAAGCATACCACCCTCTGCTTTCAGAAGTGAACGAGATACCGCTTTTGTAACCTTCGAAGACATTTGGTTGATGATGAACCTCAAGCGGCTCGATGTTCAGCTCATAATATTATTTGCATTGTAAGTCTCACTCGTCCTAACATGTTCATCCTTTAGTATTATTGAGTTGTATTACTAAGATATCCCTTTGATGACATGCACTTGTGCCATGCAGAATGGAATATGATAAGGACGAGACCACTTACGGCCCTAGACCAAACAAACATGAAAGCAAACGAACTGGGTACCTTAGCCCAAAGAAAATCTGTGAGAACGAGCACACCTTCTGGATTGGTCATGACAGCGATGAATTCTGCAAAGAAGAAAGAAGACTTAGAGAAGAGACACGAGGCTATCTACGCCGCGTACATAGGAAATGCATTTCTTCAGTTCCAAAATAGGGAAGTGGTAATTGCACCATACAACTTCGGGTAAGTCTGAGTGTATATATAAAAATCACGTTAACAATATGAATAGAAACACATGACAATTCTGGTCCATTCTTGCAAATGACCACTTGGATATGCTTCTATATCTATCTTAGGGACGAAAAGATGCTGGTCTTTGACTCTGCAGATTATAGACCTGAAAGCTATGCAACGGTCACGACCATCTTGGAATGGTAAGCTAACATACTTGTATACATACTTTTATAGCTGAAAGTTATGAAAAACTAACTAATTCTATTTGAGACCATAGGGTTTACAGGTGGTACAAGTTCAAGGGTAGGAAGTTTGACTTATCTAGAAAGGGCGAGGAACTAAGAATATTTCATAACTGGCCGGTAAGTAAGATATGAAGCCAGATCATGTATGTACAGTACGTAGTTAAGACGATGTTGCAAGTCAATAACAACTTCTCCTCTATGTAGTGCCACAAGCAACCACCTGGCTCTGTACACTGTGGATTCTATGTGTGCGAGTTCATGAGACTAAACGGACGGTACCGCAAAAACACTTATAATGTATAACTAATAGTCACGCTATATTTATGTCGTTACCAAGTGCAAACATATGATGTCTACAAACTTCCTTTCCAGGCGGTTGCGAAATCATCGAAGCCCAAACACCTCACAGAAAAAATCTATATGAACTAGTCGAGGATCTGTGCTCCTTCATCATGAAGGAAATCATTCCAAGCGAGGGAAATACCACGAACCGGATAGCGTCTTAGCGAGGCCGAGTTCGAGCGCTAAGAGAGATTAGCGCTCTCAAACTAAGTCGAGATGATTATTAGAATCATCATATCATTTGCGATGAAAAACTTTGTTGTCATGGCTGCAAAACAACTGTGATGAATATTGATGTATATATAAATGTTGTAATTAAATTAAATTGTTAATGGTGTGTATATGTATATAATTATATTGGTCCTTTGTAGCATAATTTAATAGCCTTTTGTATTCCTATCATTGCATGTAAAGATCATTGACATAAGATATAGGGAGAGACAAAGGGAGAGGGAGAGGGACAGGGAGGGAAGGAGGGCGTTTCACATTTACAAATTTAAATTTAAAACTGGCGGGAAAAAATATTTGCACAGGCGGTTGGCATAACCAACCGCCAGTGCAATTACTATTTCCACTGGCGGTTTGTTCTGTTAACCGCCGGTGAAAATACTATTTTCACAAAGGTTGGTTATGTCAACCGCCTTGTGAAAATAGATTTCTACCGGGCGGTTGACAGCGGGACGCCGATGGAAATGCTCTATTTCCATCGGCCTTCCGCCTGACAAAGCGGTACCCCGAACGCGTGAAGAGGCGTCTGGAACCGCCTGTGGAAATGCTCTGTGTACTAGTGTAAGTTTCAATTTAGTTTCCTTGTAAACTGCAAATTGGATGGATGCTGGTCATCGAGAACTTTTTGTTCAGTTTACCGTGAATTGGATTGATGGTGATGATCGTGACCTTTGTGATGAAGTGTCCAGCATGGATCTCTCAAACATGCATGCTCGATAGACTGCAGTTATCTGAATGCAGACTTTTTTTGAGCAACATCTGAATGCAGACTTTTGTTCAGCAACGTACAATGCAGTTTTAGTTACTATGGTTTCAGTTGGAAGTTTTATATATAACATAATTATTGTATTGATGGTTTATAAAAAATTATAATCATGTTGCTCTTTTTTATCCTTAATATATTTTTTTATTAAATAGGCACACAATGATATACAAAAATTGTTTATAGTTAATCCTAGCTATATGCAAAACATTAAACAGCTTAGAGACGATCCATCTTCTGTGGGTTATATGGTCTGTCTTCATACCTGTTTATATGATAGATTCAAGGTGCTAAGAGACAAGATTGCCCTATGTGGGTTGTATATGCCCCAAGGCTCCTGGAGCCGCCTGCACCTGCTGGTGCCGCACGGCCTCACCTGTTCCCGTGGTGGCCCTGAGTCTGAGCTGCGGGGACAAGAGCGGATGGGAGGCGAGATCTATGGACAGGCGAGAGAGAAGAGATACTAGTAGGAGAATGACAAAAGAGAAGGATAAGAAAAGAGAAGGATAAGATATATATGAAACTATTAGGTTATATCAGTAACCGATAGTGATAAATATTTAGTATCACACCGATTGATTTTAAAATCCAACGCTAATAGACCTGTCACTTATTATGAACCGGTATGTTAATTACCATCTATCACTGTTCGAACTTTCAAATTATTATCTGGCAGTGATGGACCACCTATCACTTTGAAGAATCTGTTTTTCATTGATTAGCAACATAATGGTATATAGAAATGATATTCATGATTGATCATAGCTACATGCAAGCATTAAATGATTTGTAGACGGCCAAACAGACGGCAGCTGTCTGTGGGTTGTACGAACTGTCGGTTTAACTGTCTCTGTTGCAAATTCCAAGAACTTCCAGTGCCTCACTGTTGTACATACCCTTAGGGGGTATACTGTAAATAATAATATCTTGGCTAGGAGTAGCACAAAATCTAGTACAATCAAATATATATATATATATATATATATATATATATATATACCGATCAATATATATATATATATATATATATACACACACACACACACACACATACCAATATAGTAATGCCACATAAATATCGGATTTATTTTTAAGATAATGTACATCTCGCTTACCAAAGAGTCAAATATTTTAAATTTGATCAAGTACTATAGAAATTAATATATGTATATCTAAATAATTTTTTTTATAAACATTATTTTGGGACTAAGGGATTATTTTGTTATACCTTATTTATTTTATTATTTGACAAAAAATGAATAAGACAAATGGTCCAATATCATATATATCTAGTCATAGTTATTGATACTCCCTGTGTCCTAAAAAGCATGCAATTTTTAGAACAGTACCATATTTTAGTGTATGAAGTTAAACCAATTATAGATAAAAAATAAAAAATATAATAAATATCATTAAATTAATTACAAGACGTATTTTTATAATATATTAATTTAGGACCATAAATGTAAATAGTGCTTATTAGAATTAGAAATATAATAAAAATGAAACACTTTAGTTGACATGTAACCTTAGTACCTTTTTACTATATAATTGAAGGAACCAGATTGATTTGATAGGAGCCGTAAGGCAGGCGCATGCGCGGCTGATGCAGGTTCTCCTTGGGAGCCGTGTCTGGGCAGATAGACGCAACCACGCATGCACTCGCTGTGATGTTCGTACTAGGACTCCGCTGCTCTCCCTATTCTCTCTACTCTCTCCCAGGTGCCACACGCTGCAGGTTTGTGTCAGTAGAAGTGGTGCGGAGCTCGCGCCAAGATCTACGGCGCCGAGCTGCCTCCACGTCTACGCCACGTAAGCAGCCACATCAACATCGCACGGAAAATAATTTTAGACCTCGGCACCAAAAAGCATGGCGCCGAGACGTGTAACCTCAGCGCTAATTACTACGGCGCCGACCTCAAGGTCTAGAAAACGAATAAAAACCCTCAGGGTCTAGATGTGAATATTTTTCAGAAAAAGGATTAAAAAATAAAAATTGGAGCAGCCACGTTAATGGTACAGAGAAAATTATTTTGGACTTCGGCGCCAATAATCATAGCGCTGAGACGGCGCCAATTGTTTTGGCGCCAAGCTCAGGGTCTAGAAAATGAAATGAAACCTCTAAAGGTCTAAATGTGAATATTTTTCAAAAAAAGAGTTAAAAAATAAAAAATACGGCTGTAGACGCAGGATGCCAGCTAGGACGTAAACTCTTGGATATGGTGCGCAAGCGCTATCAGTGCCACTTTTGACGGTGACCCGGCCGGCCGACGTACATGCCGTGTAGGGCGGACGTAGGCCCGTAGATCACACGCGCTGAACCGTGCGATATATGCAGTTGATGCAAATGCATAAATAAATACATGCATACTATATCACAAGCAATAAGGAAGACCCAAGATTTTGGAAAGAAAAAAAATATACATAGCATACATGTATATCCTACTGTCTACTTGGACCAAAAGCCCACCGATGAATAGCCCACAAGGCCATAAGAAACAGCACTAACGGCCAGTGTTCCTCCTTTCCCTGCCTGCTCAGCACCTTGCGTACTGTGTCCCAAACTAGCGGCGGCAGTGGCCTGAGTGGCGGTGCATCTGCATCGGGAAGGGCGGACGAGCAACGCATCACAGACTGCAGTGTCGTATTTTTTTTAACATTTTTTAAAAAGATATTTTGAAAGTAACACCGTTTATACTTTATTTTGTCAACACTAGTACACAAAAGATCAATGCTGGCGGTGGTAAACACATCAGCACTGGGTGGATCTCGAGCCGCCAAAGTCGAAAAGGCCAATAAAATGAATCATTTCCACTAGCGGTTTCTTGAGAACCGCCAACGGAAATGCAATTTCTACCGGCGGTTGGTTAATCCAATCGCCCGGTGGAAATGGTCCATTTGTACTTGGCGGTTTACCACCACAACCGCCCGTAATAATGGTCCATTTTTACCGGGCGGTTGGCTTACAAACCGCCGCCCGAGAAAGTTTTCCGCCATTTTTGAAATTAAAATGGAAACCAATTTATTTATATTGAAACTCTTGATAACATGCAATTACACTCTATCATACATTTATTTACATCAATATAGATCTTTGTACATCAAAATTATATTATATCATACATGCATACTTCAATATAAATTCATGTACATCACACATGTATCATACAATTATTATAAACATCCACAGTTTTTCTCTTTTTTTTTATAATTGAGAAAGCCTTAATAATCGTTTCGACTAAGATTGAGACGCCTAATATCAATTAGCGGTGTATATTCTGGCTGTCCCAATTCACTACTCGGATCGTAATATTTCCCTGTTGGTGGAATGGCTTCTTTCATGATGAATGAGCAGAGATCCTCAACTATGTTGTATAATGCTTTTTCATCGAAATTTTCTGTGGGATTTTCTGCATAGGCCTGAAAAGAAAATATGTTTATAATTCAACATTATAAATTTTCACTTGATAACCAATTTATACAAACATTATTGACAAAACTTATAAATAACGGCTACTTATACCTTATCGAGTTTCGATGTATCGCCCTTGGTCTCTCATAAACTTCGCACACGTAGAACCCACAAAGGCAGCGTTCCCGGTGGTTGCTTGTGGCACTATAATATATAGTCAAGTGTTTATTTAGTTTTTGAAATGTACTATGTATTAATTAAACATGTATGATATGCACTTATAAAATTACGTACCGGCCGGTTATGAATTATTTCCATCGGTTCTCCAGCTTTTAGAAAGGTCATATGGACCTTTCTCAAGCTTATAATACCTATATGCCCCCGTGTTCTCGAATAGAATCACCTAGTTATTATACAACTCTTATAGATAAAATAAAACATGCATATATATAGGCTTATTACCGTTCTAAGATTGTCAAGAATAGTCCATAAGATTCACTTTTATAATGCGTGGAGTCTAGTACCAGTGTCCTTCCTTCCCTAGGATAAATTAAAAAACAGATCCAATGGTCCCTGTAGGATCAAGTTTATAATGAGGCATGTGTCATGGAATTCTTGACTTGATGTATGTAAACTCACACTTACCTAAAATTGTAGGGGGCCACTATGCATCGTCTGTTTTTAAATTTTAGCATTGCTTCTCCTAGGTAGAGGGCGTATTTGGCATCAAATTTCTTTTTAAGATCTGCTTTTTTCACCTTAGCCTCTGCAGGTGTTAAGCCCTTCAAATCATCATGGCCATCACCGATTGTGAACGTGTGCTGCTCCTCGCATATTTTCATTGGGCTGAGATACCCGATCCCGTTTTCTTCATCATATGTCTGATCTAGACCGTAACGCATCTCTTCCCCATCATATTGCATTTTGCAAAGAGCATATGTATTTGTTAGAGTAAGACATTAAAGCTTGTCTGTTGATTTATTCACCTCAATGTTAGTAACACGTGTATTTGTTAGTCACACTTACAATGCAAACACCGTCACGAGCTGTACGTCAAGCCTCTGGAGGTTCATCATTAGCCACAAGTCCTCGAAGATGACCATAGCCTTTTCTCGCCCGGATGCAAAAAGCATTTGGTGGTATACAAACGTTGATCGCCGAGATCCCAAAGCCAGAGATGCTCTCATATACCAATCATGCATCCTTTTGATCCCTGCTAGGATTTGCTTAAGTTTCTCCCAAGTGAGAAGAGGTCTGCCATGGATATATTGAGTTGGGACATTCTGGTAATCATCCCACGTTGGCTTCTTTACCTCTATGATCTTCATTTTAAGCTGTTGTCCTAACTCCGAGGCTTCTGATGCTGACTTCTCATGCTCGGCCAAGTCAACGACTCGTGTTTTTCGAGTCATTCCAATTTCTGATAAAAACCTCGCCGTTCCAGCACTTTTCCTCTTTGGCTCATAGGGCGAAACCAATTTGGGTACCGAGAATTTCTTCGGTACGGGTTTCTTCTTCTGTGGCTTTGGGGGCGGCGATGGTGTTGGAGTTGTTTCTAGTAGCTTTTCCTGTGCTGGCGGGGAAGCAGGGATGTGGAGTGGCGATGATGGTTGTCGGCTAGGTGAGTTAGGAGGAGGATCATGTGCTGAGGGTGAGTTTTGAGGATCAGGAAGTGACGATTCCTGAGTTAGCGGGAGGCCTTCGCCTTGTGTGTCAAGAGGAGGATTTGCAGGTGAAGATTCTTGGGTTAGTGGGAGGCCTTCAGAGGATGGCGGTGGTTGAGTCAACTGAACGTCACGTCGAGGCCATAGAATAAAACTATTAATAGCCTGCCCGAGTGTCTCGATACCCTCAGGACCAGGGATTTCTAGCACGTCGTCCTCATATCCTTGGACGACCGTTGACACTTCAACCCTGTAATACTCTTCTGGAATTTCTTTACGGTGGTACTCACGGCCAGAGATTGCAAAGTCTTCAGCTACTTCCCTGGTACGAACATTCTTCATTCCGCATCTGATGAGTAGCTTACAAGGTGTTGGTGCAACTATATCATCCACTGGATAGTGCTCCTTGGTTGCCGTAGACGCAACACTACTTGGAAGGATTGAACCTTGGGTGGAGACCACCATCTGTTGATCGGGTTGTGTTACGACCCGTGGCATATGTAGAGGCTGTGCACTCATCTGCTGAACTGACATTACACTCACTAATTACTGAATAAACTGTGGATCTGGATTTGTAAGCATGTTGGACATGATTTCTTTCACTTGTTTCTTCGCCTCTTCCTCAATGACATCCCTCATTGCTTCCTTGTATCGACTGCGTTTCTTGTACATTTCAGCCCACTCATCTCCGAATCCTTCTTTCCACCCTAGCCTTGACAAGACGCCTCGTACACGTCCTGGATGCTCGGGGTTTTCGAGACCAACACTTAAGATGTCTTTCTCCCTTTTTCTCTTGAATTTTCCTTCTCTCTCTTTGCGTGCTGTTTCAAACATCTTTTGTGCTGCCTCTTGGATTTCATCAAGGACTCTAGCGCCAGTCTCTTCTTGTTTTACGTTTTTTGCATATAGCCAATTCGCGCTTCTTTCATCAAGCATTTCAGATAGCACCGGTTCTCCTTTCTTCTTCCTTTTGGCCTCCTCTGCCCGCCATTTTGGGATATGAGCCTTGTAACCACCTGAGTCAAGATGGTGGTGGTACTTGTTCTTCTTTGCTAGCTCAGAGTTAGCTTCACTCTTTTTCTAGAAGTCAGGATCATCCCTCTGTAATTTGAAGATCTCCCACTGCGCAGATGTAATCTTATAGTACCTTTTTGTCGGGTCCTGGTTCTTCTTGGCATACTTGGTATTGAGTTCCCACCTAAAATTTTGGAACAAGATTGCGCACTACCTGAATGCATACTACATCACGAGGTCCGGCGATCCCGGTGGAAAAATGAACCTCTCCTACAACCGCCTCCATATCTCGTTTTGTATCATCGGCACATCATTCCATGTGCGATTTGTGATGTGAATCTCATCCCTAACTAAGAAGCCAATTGCGTTCGAACTTGGCCGGCACCTCTTCAGTGCTAGAGGCTCTCCTTTCATGCCGACACATCGGTGACCCTATATGTTTTTTCGGACCACTTGTTTGTTCCTCTCTCGGCCTCGTTTCCGATCACTCTGTTTCCTTGTCCTTTTCTTTGAGGTGGTTGTCTCTGTTGTTTTACGGCGGTGCGTCACTTGGCACGCGTCTACTTGTTCTTCCTCCTCGCCTAACTTCGATCATTCGAGACAATACCTTCAGTCCATTTGAAACCGTAAGTACTACATTAAAGAATCCATAACTAAGTACATATAGATATGAATGTGTAACTTAATATCGTTACCTCATCAAGCATTGGATCATAGTCTGGGTCAATCTGCTCTGGACGACGAGTCCTATCCGGGCTAGGATGCGGATCAAAGAGTATAACCCTAATTAGAAAACCCTAAGTATAAAGAAAAATCCTAAGTATAACTCTAATTAACTAATTATGAAATCCTAACTAAATTAATTGCTACTTGACAAACAATTAAAAAACCTAATTATTTAACACTCTAATTAACTAACTATGAAACCCTAATTAGAAACCCTAATTACAAACCCTAAGTACATGTTCCTAATTAGAAAACTTAGAAAAGATCAAAGAGTATTTACTTATGCAAATAAGAGGGAGGGAAGACCGATTCGTCAACGGTGGAGAACGGTGGTGACGGGCGGGTAACGATGGCGTGGATCGTATATTAATAGAAAAAGTACATGTATATAAGTATCAAATTAATGAAATAAAGAAATTAATACATAAACTAGTATATTAATTAATTACAAGTATATAAGATTATTGAAAAAAAAAAGTAATACATAAGCTATTACATTAACTAATTAATGAAATTAACTAATAACAAAGTTAATACATAACATCATAGTATTTATTACAAGTATATAAGTTTTAATAAAAAAAGATTAATACAAATTAATGATAAATATATAAGTCACATTAACTAATTAACGAATTAGGTTGTTAATTAACACGGTAATTAATACTAATTTTTAAGAAAAAAAAAAAAAAAAGAGAAGGGCCGACTGCCGGGCCCACGAAGGCCAGCAAGGCCCGCGCCCCCACCTTCTGCCTCGTCCCACGGGCGGGATGCGGCGGCGGCGCCGGATGACAACCGTGGCGGCTCCACGCTGGAGTTCCACACGGAGCTCCGGGGCCGAAGGTAGGGCGGCGGCGAACCAATGGATGGGGCGCCCGACCTTCTCGGCGGTGGTGGCGGCCGTCGGTGAGGCCGCGGCGGACGGGCGGACGGGCGGACGGCGGGCCGGCGCCGGGCGGTGGCGGACCTCGGGGACACGGTTGAGGACGGCGGACGGCGTCGCGGCTCGGCGGTGGACCTCCAACCTCAAATCGATGGCGGGCGGCGGCGGCGTTTTTTGAGCTCGTGGTGGCGCGGCGACGGCGGCAGAATTTGGGCAGCCCTGACGGCGTCCTCCTCGAAAAAAATTCGCGCCCACCGGATTGAAAAACGCTAAGTCCCGCGGCGAACCCTATTTATAGGGAGCATCTTTCTTGGCGGTTCGTAATGACGACCGCTGTAGAAATGATTTCTACAGGCGGTTGACATTACCAACCGTCTGTAAAACGATTTCTCTGGCGGTTGGTATTGTCAACCGCTGTAGAAATCATTTCTACAGCGGGTGTCATTACGAACCGCCAAGACAAATCAATTAATTAATTTTATTATCTTGATTCATAAAAAATTCATAACAAATTATAGAAAAATCAAAAAATAGAAAATGATGACTTCTTGTAATCCTTGTGAGTAGGTCTATGCATTAAAAGAAATTGAAAGTTATAAAAATGGTGTGGCAAAGGTATATATGAAAAATTAGCCAATTAAGACCGAGGAGGAAGACAGACATATAGGGCACACATATTAGAACGGTGCCTTTGGAAATTAGTACCAAATTATAGAAAATTAATAAAATAGAAAATAATGACTTTTTAGAATCCTTATTTTTTTGTTTTCTCTCTATGTATAAAGCCAAGTAATTATTTTTTCTTTTCGCTCTAAGTATAAAGCTAAGTAATTATTTTTTCTTTATTCTCTATGTATAAAGCTAAGTAATTATTTTTTTCTTTATTCTTTATGTATAAAGCTAAGTAATTATTTTTTCTTTTCTCTCTATATATAAAAGCTAAGTAATTATTTTTTTCTTTTCTCTCTAAGTATAAAGTTAATTAATTATTTTTTTTTTTTTATTCTCTATGTATAAAAGCTAAGTAATTATTTTTTTTTTTTTTCTCTCTATGTATAAAAAGCTAAGTAATTATTTTTTTCTTTTCTCTCTAAGTATAAAGCTAATTAATTATTTTTTCTTTATTCTCTATGTATAAAAGCTAAGTAATTATTTTTTTTTTTATTCTCTATGTATAAAGCTAAGTAATTATTTTTTTTTTTTCTCTCTATGTATAAAGCTAAGTAATTATTTTTTTTTTCTCTCTATGTATAAAGCTAAGTAATTATTTTTTTTTTTCTCTCTATGACTATAAAAAGAAAGTAATTATTTTTTCTGTATGTAGAAAGAAAAGGACTTAAATTTTCTTTTAATTATGTAACATCAAGAGAGACATTCATGGGACACATATAAAAATATATAAGAGTAGTACCATAGGTTACAAATTGTATTGCATAAACTATATTACATGACAAATGATGTTTTCATTAAATAGAATCTATCCGACCCACTGTTCTTCCTTCTCCATCATGGCGCACCCGGGGTTTAGAATTACGTGGAATGCTACGCTCAACGTTTCGTATCTTCGATTGATGGTCTGTAAAGAGAGACATCTCACCGAACTGGTTAGAATCATCTAGGTCAATTGCACCATCGGCTCCTAAAGCTTGTTGCTTTCCAGGAAGAACTACATGCTTCAGCTTATCGGTACTTTTCTTTTTATTCTTAGGAACGATTTGTTTGGCATAAAAGACCTGTGCAGCATAGTTAGCAAGGATCCATGGGTCATCTTTGTAACCTACTTTACTTAGATCAAGAACTCTAAGT
Organism: Chrysopogon serrulatus; assembly: GCA_015844335.1. Taxonomy (NCBI): domain Eukaryota; kingdom Viridiplantae; phylum Streptophyta; class Magnoliopsida; order Poales; family Poaceae; genus Chrysopogon; species Chrysopogon serrulatus. Next base: position 65,753 of record JADLZL010006901.1, on the reverse strand, counting down.
CCATGACTATCCACTGTGACATGTTTATCCTCAACCCATTGGCATCGAAACACTGGTGTCTGAAATATACCATAGTGTAGTTCCCATATGTCCTCAATGAAGCCAAAATATGTATGGATTTCCTCATTTTCATCTATGGCCTCGCACCGAACACTGCTATTTTGTGTCATGCTCTTTTTGTCTCTAGCAATAGTATAAAATGTGAAACCACTAATGTCATAGGTGTGCCATGTAGTGATCTGGCGTGATGGTCCAGCTGCCAACTGCTTGATAGTTTGTTGCTCAATTGTTTCTCCATCTGGAAGATTCTGATCCATTAGCCAAGTGGTGAATCGATGTTTGTGTTCATTCATTACCCAAGCTTCAGTTTGCCCCTAGTTTTCATCGCGTAGCTCTTTCATATGTTGGTCGATCAAAGGTTCCATTATCGATATTTGATGCAGGATGCTATGATTTGCTTCGAGTACAATATGGTAATCTGAAGGAATAAATGATTTTCGTCCCATCCTACCACATCCATGTAGCCTGACCTCATGTCGAGACGGAGGCAAACCTATTGCAATTTGACCTTTTAGGCAACTACCACAGAATGGAGCAGCGGACTCAATGGCCTCTTCAGTAGTGTACCCCTCTATCATGGCTGCCTTAGGACGAGCACGAGTGGATACATAGGAATTTAGTATTGACATGAAATGCTCATACGTCCACATCTCATGCAAATACATAGGACCCAGTGCCTCTATTTGAGGCACCAAATGCGCCACAAGATGAACCATTATATCAAAGAATGATGGCGGCAAACACGTCTCAAGCTGTGACACTGTCTCCACTGCGAATTCTTGAGGAGACTCTAACTCATCATGGTCGATTACCTTCTGTGATATTTTGTTGAAAAAGAAGCACAACCTTGTGATTGCCATTTTTAAAAATGCTGGACTTATAGCCCTGATGGCAATAGGTAGAAAAGTTATCAGCATTACATGGTAATCATGTGCATTGTAGTTGGTAAGTGTAAGGTCCTTCATCAAAACAATGGATCTTAGATTGGAGCAGAAACTAGCTGGAACTCTCAATTTCTTCAACCACACACAAATTGCTTCTTTCTCATCTGTGTTCAGGTTGTAGCTTGCTGTCGGGAGGTGGTACTTTCCATTTTCCTGAAGAACCGGATGAAGCTCATGTTTTATGTCTAAATTTACCATGTCTAGACGTGACTTTAGTCCATCCTTTGTCTTGCCCTTCATATCAAGCAAGGTGCCAATGATGCTTTCAAACACATTCTTCTGAACGTGCATTCCATCGATTGCGTGTCGTACGTCAAGGTCTTTCCAGTATGGCAAATACTTGAAAAAAATTGACATCTTCTTAAATGTAGCCCCTGGAGTTGGCTTGACATCCTTTCTAGGTTTTCCATCTATTGTCTTTTTTCTAAAAGTAAACTTGATGTTTTTCACTATCTCAAACACTCTGTGACCTTTATTTGTTACCCAATGGAGCAAGAGACTTTAGTTCATTTGAATTGTCAAAGTATCTATCCATCTTTCTTAAGCGGTACCTGTGTCCTTTTGATAAGTAGTGCCGGTGCCTCATGTACACTAGCTTGTTGGATGCACTGAGGGACACATAAAAGGTTTCATCTACGCATACTACACAACCAACCTTTCCCTTGAATTGACCTGATAATACAAAGAGAGTAGGATAATCGTTGATTGTAACAAAAATAATTGCTCTCAGAGTGAATGACTCTTTTCTGCATTCATCCAACATGTCAACACCTGTGTCCCATAAAGTTTTCATTTCCTCCATCAAGGGCTCCAAGAATACATCCATGTCAACACCAGGTTGTGTAGGTCCAGAAATAAGAATGGTTAGCAGAAGATATTTGCGCTTACGCAATGTGTGGAGGGAGGTTGTAGATAGTGAGGATCACCGGCCAAGTGCTGTGCTTGCTGCTCCTTTCGGCAAAGGGATTCATTCCATCAGTACATATTGCAAACCTAACATTTCTTGCATCCTTAGCAAAGTCTAGGTGTTCTTCATTAAATTTTTTCCATTGTTTGCCATCAGCTGGATGTCGAAGCTTTCCATCATTTTTGTGCCTATCAGAAGCATGCCAGGTCATAAGCTCTGCATCATCTGTGTTAGCAAACAAACACCTCAATCGATCAACCACCGGAAGGTACCACATCACCAAAGCAGGAACTCTTCTCTGGGTAAAATAATCTACTTCTTCTTTTTCTTTGTTGCTTGGTTCTAAACCCTGTTCGGTCTTCTTTCTCTTCTTTCCTTTGGAAACTGAAGTTGCATTCTGTTCTTGTAGATAGTCTTTTTTTGTCTTGTACCGACTTGCACCACAGTTTGGACACTTCTCTAAGTCTGTGTAATCACCTCGATATAGGATACAATAATTTCTGCATGCGTGGATCTTCTGTACACCCATAGTAAGCCGACTGATGAGCTTCTTGGCATAGTAAGTGTTAGCAGGCACTTTGTTCTCTCTGGGAAGCATATCTCTGAGAGTACTCAATAATGCATCGAAGCTAGCATCGGACCATCCAAACCTAGCTTTCAACATCAACAACTTTAGCATAGACCGCAACGTCGTGAACTCTTTAGTACAACCCTTTGTCTCATCATACAATGGCTCTGTTGCTGCCTTCTTTAAGGCCTCCATACCTTTTATAAAGAATATTGATGGATCAGTATGACGATGCAATAGTGCAGCCATGAGTTCTAAGTCTTCACACCCTTCATCTTCCACTTCATCCACCACTTCATCTTCAACATTTGGCATATCAGGTTGACTCTGATCTTGTGTCTCATGTATGAACTGGCATCCGTCGTCAACAAGCATATCAGGGCCATTGGGGTTGATGTTCGCAGGGGTTGTATCTGGATATGGGGTAGAGCTACCCTCTCGATGCTTTGTCTAAATCAAGTAATTATTCATAAATCCTCGGTGGAGCAGATGAGAAAATATTATTTGTGTGACGTCAAAGACCGTAATATTTTTGCAATCTACACAAGGACAAGGTATGTGTTTCGTCTGTATTCTCCATGCATGCATCTTAGCAGCATCAATAAAGCTTTTGACCTCTGGTATGTATGATGGATCAACTCTTGATAAATTATACATCCAGAATGATCTCTCCATCGTTTACCTATATATATAACGAATTTATTATAATCTATGTATTTTAATCAATAAACCTTTTGAAATGTGGTATGTATGATGGATTTACTAACCTTTTAATGATCAACAACCTCCTCTCTATAATTAGAAAACCTCGCCCTAGTATATTTCTCAAATTATAGATGTTGAGGCCTAAGGTTTCCTAAGTATGAGAGAGGAGGCATGGCAAATAATTAATCAAATCTACCAATTAATTGGAATCCAATACAAAATTATACATAGCTACTTAATTAAGCACTAACCCCATCAAAAAATTAATACCAACTAAAATAATATAACCAACCAATTAATTGGAGTATTATTGAAGAAAGACATAGTAATTAATAATGACAAGAATAATTAAACACTTCTTCTCTCTAAATAAATTTAACACTAGTAATTATCTAAGCAAAAATAATTAAAATTAAATCTAATGAAATTGAACCCTAGCAATTAAATAAAAAAAAAAAAATCTTCAATTTTCTTCTATCAAAATGAACCTATTCATGCGTGACACACTAAATCTATAGTGGAGGGATCCTTTAATTTAAAAATAATTATGGCAATAGCTAAGAGACATAAAAAATTCATCTTTAATCATCATATCTAATAGAGAGAAAAACCCTAAGTATGAAATAATCAAATAGAGAGAAAACCCTAGCTTCTTTTCCCTCTCACTCATGATGAAACCCTAGATCTAAAAAGTGGCTATAAATGAGTAATATTGGCTAAAAAGATGCAAGAGAGACATAAACTAACCTTTTTTAGCAACCTCCTTCTAAGATTTGAAGATCAAAACCTCCTCCCTTGTATTTTAGGAAATCTGGACCTCCAAATCGCCAACAATGGAAGGTTGGCGTCGGGTTACTTGTGCTGATCGAGGAGGAAGAAGGGATATTTATAGCAGTCCTAGCACTGGCGGTTGGCTCAGCCAACCGCCTGTGAAAACACATCAACACCGGGCGGTTGGCTAAGCTAGCCGCCGGTCTGATGGCTCCATTATCACTGGCGGTTGGCTTAGCCAACCGCCATCGATAGTGCACATTAACGCTGACGGTTGGCTAATGGATCCATCAGCACTGGCGGCTGGCTTAGCCAACCGCTAGTGTTGTTGTGTTTCCACTGGTGGTTCTGAAGCCGGGCCCACGTGATTTTTAATACTGGCGTCCGTTAAGCTGAACCGCCTGTACAAATAAAAACCTGGCGCCAGGAGAAATCATTTCTGTACTAGTGCAATTAACCTGTTTGGCCATACCACCCCTCGTAGCGCATCAAAAACACCCCACGGTCATAGGTGTGGCTCCCCAGCCACGCGTGGACGGGTGACGTGGACTGGCCTGCCACGCCACATGCGATGGCGCGTGGCAGGTCTAATGCGCCACCCCGCTTGGCGTGGCAGAGCTAAATGTAGGGGCACCGCGCAGCCTCCCTTTTCCCTCTCGTTCCTTTCTTCCTCCTCTAGACCCATGCTGGGTGGCACAGTAGCTTCTCCTGGCCACAACCGTCTCGAAGAAATTGTGGTGGCGCCGACCTCCACTGTCTCCACCTGCTGGGCCAAGGTAAGGAGGCTCCTTTTCAATGGTTTAGTGTATAGATTCAAACTCTTGATAGGGTTTGTTGGGTTTGTTGAAAATTTATTTGGTAAGCATATCTTATATTTAAATTACTTTAGGTACGTCGCGCTCCCTCAAGTGGCCCCTTGCTGGTCGATCGACACGCTGGTGGCCGGCAACCAAGCGCTGAAGGCAGGCAGGCAGCAAAAGGCACAAGTCCCCTCTCCTCAAGATCCATGCACCGGATAAAGATTCCATTTTCTCCTCGGATAAAGATTCCATTTTCTCGTCTAATTTGGAATGAATCACAATATTAATTTTTGACGAAACAATCACAATCTTAACTGATGAAATTTAGATGGAAGCACTATGTGTCTATGTGTTTTCTACAATTTAAACAAATTTATTTGTCCATGCTATTGCGTGCTACTTTGTTCAGTACCATGATGAAATTCTAGAAAAGAAGTGTGCTATCACTAGCATATTTGTATTTTGGAAGAAAGATAGCACTTGTATATTTGGATTATTGTACTATACTTCCGCACAAAAAGGATGCATTCTCGGATTTTGATGAGTCAAATAGTCTGGACTTTGACTCAATTTGTATGAAAAGGTATAAATATCTATAATACAAAATAAGTATCATTAAATTTTTATAGAATATATTTTCATAATAAATTTATTTAGTATATAAATACACTATAAATTTAGTCAAACTTAAGCTTAATTGACCGACATAAAAATCATAATTTGCATTCTTTTGTGGATGGAGGGAGTAATATATTTTTCACGTGGAATACCCTGCTGCAAGATTCTAGCTCCACCACTGAGCCCAGCAGGTGCATCAAACCCTAGGCAGTTAAAAATAGACTAATGGGAATGGATGCCCCCTGGACCAGGCATGATTCCTCCCCGGTTTGCATCAAACAGCTCCTTAGTGCTCAAGTGCCATTCTCCCCACTGTTTCTAGTAGACGACGAGCTGTCGACCGATATAGATGACCCGGTGAACCATGCTAACTGATGTCTCGGGAAGGGACTATATCAGACATCAATGTGCATGTCTGTTATCGTCAAGTTCCAAACTTCCAATGCACGAACACACATCGAGCCAGGCTTGGACAAGCCAACTGCCAACGTCGGTGTGTGTTGGTGTCTTCTTCACCGCAGGTTGAGGACGACGGCTGCGAGGTTAGAGTTTCAGATATCCGTGGAGAATAATATATCGTGTTGTCTGAGCTTAGGGCAGTTTCAGTAGAGAGTTTTATAGTGTCGTTTTTAAGACTGTCATATTACGTGAAATGAAATAAAACTATTCATTAAGAGCACTACCAAAATGGTGGAAGTCTTCTAGTGTTTTTAAGTAGTAATAATAAAACACTACCACTAGTTAAACACATAAGAATCCTCACTATGAGACATCTAGTAAGAAAAATTTATAATAAATTTTGAATAACAAAACACTAGGATAAGCCCATCTCACTAGGAGAATTTAAAAAATCTAGTAGTGAAGTGGAAGACTATCATTCTATAGTTTTTTAGATATTTAATTTTATGACTCGTAGAGAGTTGGTATTCATATCAAGAGAGTTTCATTCACATAACATTCATTCGCTCTCTTCTTAAATATGTCAAATTATCAAAGATACTTATCTTTGTGGCAACCTATTTAATGTGCCAACCTATTTAATACAAATGATTTGAAACTTTCATTGACACTAGCCTTAGAAAGAAGATGTGACTGGGAGTTTGGACCGGCGGCAGTGGCGGTTCCACGAGGTGACGGGAAACCGCTTAGCACAGTGGGAGATATCAGGTGAACAGAGTCAGCGGTAGGACAAGGGATCTACCTCTCCAATTGGGAATAGGGGAGGACTGAGACTGGCCGACAAGGGCAAGTGGCGGCCGGTGGCAGCCGGTAGGACAGGAGTGAATACTCCAATTTTGATTAGGAAATGACAGAGTGTGGGTGGTGGCGACGCGGCTGGCAGTGTGCAGCCGCTGGCCGGGGGTGCAAGTGGCCTCGAGTGGTTCTACCAAGATGTAAACAAGAAGAAGAAGCAGAGTAATAGTATATAATATAAGAAAAAAACATGCATTTCTACTGTTTGAGAGGACGGCTATGCGTTTGATTATGCGGGCCTCGCATATAGGGCATGCAAAAAGCTTGTTCAGAGTCGTCCACTCTCGACTACTACATCGAGTGCATTTCTAATTTATTAAGCACGCAGATCCATGCTGCTAGCAAATCGCGCACTCATCTGTACGTACTAGTACTACTCTCTTCGAGGCATTCAGCATGCCGCGCAGCAACTACCATGCTTCGACGAGGTCGCCGGTCGTCCTTGGTGCAATTTTGCTGCTGCTTCTCGTGGTCTGCAGCGACGACGGCAGCGGCAGCGGCCTCGTCTTCCTGCTGGCGACTGCTACAGAAGGCACATCCGGGAGCACCGGGAGCAGTGGAAGCAGCGGGCATAGTAAGTGCCCACCAGCCACACTTTGTTTAGCGCTTGCATTGGGTCGCCGTGATTTTCTTCTCGCAACTAACCGGAATTTAAGTTTGCCCGTGACATACTTGCAGATGTCCAACACCACACACTGCAGGCGTGCCCAAGGATCGCCTCGACTATGCTGCTTTGGTCGAGGATGGCCCCAACAACAGAAATAGCAATTTTAGACCGCGACCGCCTACCTGCATCAACACGAAGAAATGTAAATAGCAGGCTAATAAGCCTCTTAGCGGCTGGCCATTCCAAAGGCTAAGGGAGAGAATAGCGGGCTAAGCCCGAGGCTGAGCAAAAAATATGTTAAGCATTATATAATTTTACACATAATAAATATAGAAGACAAAGACATTACAAATAACATTTACACATAATATGTCAGGAACTCGTGCCCATGCAGGGCCAATACACAGATGTAGCAGAATCTGTTCTATTCTTGTACTAGATATATATCCATGCGGTTGTACTGGGATCATATAAAAGTTCGTCCACACCTACAATAAAAGTCTTGATCATTTTTGTGAAATAAAATGTCCATGCTTTGCGCACCATGCAAGGGCATGAATTTGTGCCCACACCTACGGAAACAGTTTAATCAAATACACTGAGCGGGGAGGGTGGATTGGGGCTAATGGATTGCAGAAGGAAGAGAGAGGGGAGGGGCGGCGCCATGCCGCCAGGGCGGCGGTGCGGCTTAGCGGCAGCGGGGAAATGAGGGAGAGAGAGAGGCGCGGGAGATTTAGAATAAAGGGCTTTCGCCTACTTACTTCTTAATTAATCTGATTATAATCCTAGTATTTATAATAGCAAGTGGACTTTAACAGGAAAGTTCTTATCGAACACGACCTTTCCGTTTCCTGTTCTTAATTTTTTGCAATAATAAATTATAAAAAAGGTAACTTCGCGGCAACGTGGCGGCGGTGGTGGGCGGCCGCGGGTGGGGCCCATAGCCTCCACCATACGGCAGGGGGGGGGCGGCGGCTACGCCTGCCCTTGCGCCCACCCCCTCCTTCCTCTTGTCCTTGGGCGGCCCATGGGGGCCTCGACGCCCGCCCATTTTCCTCATTTGGGTCTCCATTAGTATAGAAAACATTATTACAGAAGGTTCACAACTCATTTCTATACTGGCATTTTCTCAAACCGCCAGTAGGAGAAGCCAGTGAAAATAGGCCATTTCCACTGGCGGTTTATTCAAAACCGCCAGTAGAAATCGATTTCTACTGGCGGTTCAGTGAACCGCCAGTAGAAAATGGCTACCCGAAAAACACGAAAAAATAACTGAACCGCCAAGAGAAATGGCTACCCGAAAACATGAAAAAAATAGCAAAATAATATTTTAAAAACAGAAAATTTTTTCAAGCACCTGGAGAGGCCTCGCCCGCCCGCGGCTTTTTTCGCGCGCTCTGTGGCCGCCGGCCTTCGAACCCGCAACTTGCCCCTCGCGAGATCCCTCCCTTACCACTGCATCACACACTCATATGTGTCCATATTTCTTTTTTTCCCACATATTATCCAAAATTAAAAATGAATTAAGTGTTTAAGGCTCTAAATGAATTCAAATGAAAAAGTTATCAACTACAAAGTTTCATAACTTTGAGATCTACAACTTTTATTTTGGGAGTTTCTCCATCCGAGGTCGTTTGCAAAATTTGAATTTCCAATTTGATAATTTTGGACGTAGTTTTTCATAAAAGTTGATTTCAAATGAAAAAGTTGTCAACTACAAGGTTTCACGAGATCTACAACTTTTATTTTGGGAGTTTCTCCATCCGAGAAAGTTTAAAAAACTCAAAAAATCAATTTCAAACTATTTCTACTTGGTGGATTTCTTAAGGAATTGCCAATAGAAATCGTATTTCTACCGACGGTTCCTTAAGAAATCCGTCAAGAGAAATAGGGCCGATTTCTACCGGTTGTTGTTAGGAGAAACTGCCAAGAGAAATAAAATGCTAGTGTCAAGAGAAATGATCTCTGTATCTTTGCTTCGATACTCTGCCAAATTTGCTAATTGTTACCGCCCTGATTTGGCGTGTGACAATCACTTTGAGAAAATGAATAGAAGGTAAAACTATTTTGCATTGAGAACCTTAAACTATTTGAAAATCCATTGAGACATTCTCTTTTTTCATATTTAGTTATTTATGAACGCATGGGCCTGGTTACATGGACCTATATATGCTTTGTTGGAAGGGACAGTAAAAAGCGAAACAAAGCAAAAAAAGTTTACGCAAAAAGTCAGCCGATCATGTCCTATCGAACTATAGTATTTATCAGTAATCAGACGTGTGAACTCTAGGGACTTCGATGCAGATACCGTGGATCTGATCTTATATCAAAACCGAGTAGGACGCGGACGCGTAAGCTCCAGGTAGAAGATGATTTCTATCAGACACTAGACACGTGAATAGATATTTGTTATCACTAGGTAGACGATGATGATGATGTTTCAATCTTTTTCTTAGGTGTAGAGATAAAACATAATACATTGAGCATAATACTAGTTAGACTTTATTTGACTGCACATAAATCCACCCTAATCCACGTGGTTTGCTCCCTAACCACATGGATTGAGTGGATTTGTGTGCAATCTCCAATAGTTTCTCATATTTTATTTGGCAAATTTTGTATTTTGCCAACTTTCAAAAAGATATATCAAGTAAAAGAACCCATCTCTAATAGTTTAGCATAATTCACTTGCCAAACCCCGATCTAACTTACATCAAGTAACTCTAAGAGAGAAACAAAATTATGTTTATACCTCTCCACCTCTTGAAAACTTATATCAGGAACTCTAAGAGAGAAATAAAATTATGTTTATGCCCTTCCATCTCCTTTAATATGGATGGATGCGCGTGCGGAGTTGAGCGCGCATATAGGCACGCGCAGAGGCTCTTTTTTGCCATTTTGGGATAAATAACAACGTGGGATAGGAAACTATTGGAGAAGATTTTTTTCAAGAATGATAATGCAACCTAGGATGGGATTTGTGTTCAGGCTATAGAATATTATTGTAAAATCAGTTTTAAAAATTAAAGCTAATTTTAAATTATTTGTTTTTGCGGTAGGTTAAGAAAACCACTGATATAAAGCATGGTTTGTTAGTCTTAATAATATCGAACCCAGATGTAAATCTTAGAAAAAGAATAATTTCCTTATTTTCTCTTCTTTCGTCAACTCCATGCCGTGTCTACTGTTAGGATTAATTAGATTAATTAATAAATGATCAATTAGGATAATTACCGTCATTAGACACGTGCTAATGACGGTAACCTCCATCCCTTCGAAGAGACACCGTCAGGGCCAAGACACCACTTCGGGATTAAGCAGTTGCTAATCCCTTGTAACATAAATACCTGTATTACTGTTCACAGTTAATGGAATCATCCATTATCGTCATACATCCATCTCTTTTCAAACACGTTATCAGCACGCTCCACCACTGAGAACAGAGAACGTTCGCCGGAAAACCCACCGTAGTAAGTATCTGCGCCATGGCTTCTCCTTCGAGTCCGTCAATGAATGCCATGGTGGACGCCATCACGAACGCGGTGGAGTCCACGCCGCCCACTGCAGCGCCGACGGCCCACCCCGCCGTCATCAGGCGCCGTCCGCCCGCCCCTCCAGTTTTATCGGCGCCGGCCGCACTCCGCTGCGTCGTAACCCCGGCGTTCGCATAATTATTGGAGGGCGGCGTTAAATCGCCCACGCCACGTGCGATTCGCCGCCCGGGTCTGCCCTAAGCGCGGCGCGGCCACCTTAAATCGGCGTCTCGAGGGGGCACCGCCGTCCGCGATGCCGAAGCCCCGGCGCCGTTCCGCTCGCGATGCCAACGCCGGCCTTCTTTGCCTTCGTCCTCGGCAGTTCCCACCGAAGTCGCCGTCCACTTTGGAACCGGAATGCCACGGGGGCGGTGCGTGGCCTCCGGGCTTCACCTATTTTATCGACGCCGTCCTCCCGCCTCCTCCGACTTCGTCGCCCAGCACTGCCACCGATTGGAACGCCAGCGACCCGCGGCGCTCCTCCGCCCGGCGTCGCGGGCTCACGCTCGACCAGCGCCCGGACCGCCCTCCCGCCCGCCGAGATGCTTGGCGCCGGGTTCGCCTCCTCGCGGCGGGGGGAGGCGGCTCGCCGCCCTTTGAGCACCTTCGACGGGTCGGGGTGCCCGCCCGTTCGGCTTGCGCCGACGGCCTCGTGGCCGGAGTCGCCGAGACGGGCGGCGCCTCGCGGCCGGCCTCCATGGCCGGAGAGAAAGGCACGGGCCTTGATCCGCCATGGGAGGAAAGGAGGAAGGAGGAGAAGACACCAGAGGACGACGAACTTCATCGGGCATGGGCGGTTTGACGGCGCGGCAATGTTGAACGACAAATAAGAATAAGCCGGACGGCGGTTGGGACGGCGGTTAGGGTTAAAACCCTAACCGTAGGCCCTTACATAGGCCATGGCGTTGGCCGGGCCGCTGGCCTTGGCCGGGCCGGGCCTCGCGCTGGGTTACCGGGCCGGGCTCGCCCGCCGCCGGCCGGGCCGGCCTGCTCTGCCTGGCTGCGCCCCCCCCCCCGGCCCGCTTTGCATAGTTTGCTTTTTATATTTTCTTTTATATTTTTAGTAGTAATTTCTAGTTGATTAGCATAAGATTTGCTAGTTTAAATTCTGCAAGTTTGTGACTTTGTAAAGTTGTATGTTGTCCCTGTAAATATGATTATAAATATATTTGTGGTTTGTATATTATTGTTCAAGTCTTATATATTTACTTATTCTTGATTTGTTTCCTCTATTATTTATTTACGTTGTATCTTTATTTTTATACAACATAAAGTTTATATTTGTGATCTATATATATTTTTTTCTGTTTAATTATATTGCTGTACCCAAACCCCTTCCAGCGATATATTTGTCACAAATATAATTTAGATAATAGAGAGTGGCTTTATTTTATGCCTTGCAAACCACAAATTGAATCATATGGACAACATACAAGTTGTTTTTGCTTTATGCTTAATTTCATAAGTTTGTTAGTTTATAACTTGCAATATTTTGATATTATACCTATTATTAAAACATGCATCGTTAGATTAAAACCTATACATATAATTGATTAAATAATAATCACATGTATAGGAATATGTCTACCACTAGAGAATTTGAGGAACTCGCTCTAGATGGAAGTAATTACCCAACTTAGGCCTCTAATATAAAGATTGCACTTGCGGCTAGGAAACTTTCCTCAACTATACAAGAACCTCAACAAGGGGTTGTTGTAACTGATCAACAAAATTTTTTCTGCTTTGGCATTATTACGCTTTTATATTCATAAGGATTTAAAAGCGTAATACGTTATGATTGAGAATACCCAGAATTATGGGTTGCTCTCAAAGAACGCTATGACCAAAGAAAAGAACTTATATGGCCCGAGGCCAGCCACGAATGGAATCATCTGCGTTTACAAGATTTCAAAATCAGGCTGATTATAATCACGCTTGTTCATAGAATTTGCTCTCGTTTAAAATTTTGTGAGAAAGAGCCTTCGATGCTGATAAGATAGAGAAGACTCTCTCTACTATGCATCCTTCTGATCGAAGTTACTCAAAGAACAATATAGGGCTCATGGATATACAGTTTATTCTAAGCTTATCCATACACTATCCCAGGTCGAAAAGCATGATGAACTTCTTATGAAGAACCATCATAAACATCCTGTTGGATCGGCACCTCTACCCGAGGTTAATAGTGTACGTATGGATAATAAGAATAAACAGAAGTTCCAACGACGCGATCCACGGAACAAATTTAATAAACGCAAGTTCAAGAAAGGCAACAAGCCTCAATCTGACAATAAGAAGAAAGATAATGCGAAGTCCAAGAATGACAAAAGGTGTCATCGTTGTGGGGACTATTCGCATTTTGCTAGGGATTGCAAAACTCCTAAGCATCTGGTTGCTTTATATCGAAGTCATTAAAAGAGACCAAACCAGCAGGAGAGAAAAGATTTGAAACTCATTTCAATCTTGCCTCTCGAGGCTGATAAAGAAGCGGGTTGTTCTCGGAAAGCCCGAATAAGAAAGAGAACAACACCACAAAGGATCTCCCATCTACGGATAATATGCTCATAGACTTTGGATCTGGAGACATATTTGGAGATCTTGAGTAGTTTGGTCCGATTTGACACTTTGTGTTGTAATAATAAGTAGCTATTTTATAGCAGTTCTACGCTTTGTCTTGTATATAAATAAATGACTTATGCTCGTATATTATTCTATATATATAACATTTATATACTTGTTCTTTTATGTATTATTGCATATTCATTTTTCAATTATTTGACATATAGATGTCGGTAAAAAGCAATCCATCGGAGGAAGAATTATGCCTTGTGGACTCTTGTACCACAAATTCTATACTTAGAGAGATTAAATATTTCCGACTCTTAAGAAAAGAAAAGGAAATATTATGACCATTAATGGTAAAGACACCGTGATAGTTGGTTCGAGGCGAGCCAATATTACATTGCCTATGGGTACTCAAATTACGATAGAGGATGCATTCTTTGTATCCTAATTCGACTCGTACTCTTCTAAGTTTTAGAGATATCCATAAGAATGGTCTACATGCAGAAACTCATGTAGATAATAAAGAGGAATATCTCCTCTTAACCAAGCTTACGGGTTTTGGCAAACAAATCTGTGAAAAATTCTCTTCACTCCAAACTGGATTGTACTATACATACGTTAAGCCCGTTCCACATGTTGCTTATAAAATAGTTTTCCAAGATGTCGATTCATTCCGAAGTTGGCATGATTGACTTGGGCATCCCGGAATAGGGATGATGAGGAAAATTATTAATAATTCAATAGGACATGACATGGCAAAGGCTAAATTTCCCCAAAACAAAGATTTTTGTTGCAATTGCTTGTGCTACTGGGAAATTGATTTTAAGACCATCTTATCTTAAAATCCGAGCAGAACCACTTAAATTCCTTGAACGAATTCAAGGAGATATTTGTGGTCCGATTCAGCCATCATCGGGGCCGTTCAGATATTTCCTGGTTTTGATAGACGCATCTACTAGATGGTCTCATGTGTCTCTACTATCGACACGAAACCATGCCTTCGCTAAAATTATGGCTCAGGTCATAACATTAAAGGCACAATATCCTGAACATCGGATACAATCTATCCGTATGGACAATGCTGCTGAATTCTCATCCCGTGCATTTAATGATTATTGTATGGCATTGGGAATTCAGGTTCAAAGATTCCGTTCCTTATGTCCATACTCAAAATGGACTGGCTGAATCATTGATTAAACGAATCAAGCTTATAGCAAGAGCTTTACTCATGCATTTTCAATTGCCTTCGTCGTGTTGGGGTCATGCAGTTCTGCATGCTGCAGACTTAATCCAACTACGACCAACTGCATATCACGAAAACTCCCCATTGCAGTTAGTACGTAGAAATCCTCCTAGTATTTCCCATTTGCGTAAATTTGGGTGCGCCGTTTTACGCTTCCCATCTCACCACCTAAGCGAACATCAATGGGTCCACATAGGAAACTGGGGATCTACATTGGATATTCCTCTCCATCAATTATAAAGTACTTAGAACCCTTGGCAGGGGATCTTTTTACTGCCCGGTTCGCTGATTGTATATTTAACGAAGATCATTTCCCGGCATTAGGGGGAGAATTGTACCAAAATAAATGCCAGGAAATACAATGGAATGCGTAAGGCATTTCATTTAAAGATCCACGTACTATAGAGACCGAACAACGTGTTCGAGAGAATCATTGATTTGCAAAATATTGCAAATAATCCGCCGGCAGCTTTTACGGATTATAATGGTGTTATAAAGTCTTATCATCCTGCAAGGAATGTACCTGAAAGAGTGGAGGTACCAAAGAAAACCACTCAACCCCCGATTGAGAACAAGAGGGGGAGAAGCACTTCCAAGAAGCAAGATAAATCTGCTAATAAGCATAAAAAGACTATAAAATCAAACACATCTTTGATTAATAAACACCCGGAGGACACCGCATGTCCTGTGGATATTTATAATCCACACTCTAGCTCGTTATGCGCATAAACTCGAGCTAGTACATCGAACATCTTGGATCCATCATTGAGGGAAATAATGATGAATCTTTAAGGATCAAAGAAATCGCTATTAACTTTATTGAGACCGGAGAGTCTTATGATCGTAAGTCCATAGTAGTCGATCGTTATTTCTCTGAAGAAATTGCAAATATCTTTCTCACCGATTTAGATCCCAAGTCATTGGTGAGTGCAAGAAGCGGGCGGGATAAGTGGAAAGAAGCAATTGAAGTAGAGATTGCCTCGCTAAACAAAAGAAAGGTGTTTTCGGCAGTTATGCCAACACCTCCTGGTATCCTACCTGTGGGATATAAATGGGTTTTCATTCGCAAGAGAAACGAAAACAACGACGTGGTGAGGTATAAAGCGAGGCTAGTGGCACAAGGTTTTACGCAAAAGACACGGCGTTGAGTTCAACGAAACTTACTCTCCCGTTATGAGCGGAATTACGTTCCGATATTTAATCTCATTGGCGGTACAAAACCGTCTATCTATACAGATGATGGACGTAGTGACAAAGATATCTATATGGGTCACCGGATTCGATATATATACATGAAGGTTCCGGATGGAATCCGTATACCGATAATAAGGCAAATCGCAACATGTATTGCATTAAGTTGCAGAAGTCATTATATGGCTTAAAGCAGTCAGGCCGAATGTGGTACAATCGGTTAAGTGAATTCCTTAAGTTAAAGGGATACACAAATAATGATGACTGTCCTTGCGTCTTTATTAAAAGATCCTCAACAGGATTTTGTATCATATCGGTATATGTCGATGATCTCAATATCATTGGCGGTGGGAACCGATATTAATGAAGCACGCCATCATTTAAAGACGGAGTTTGAAATGAAGGACTTAGGTAAAACGAAGTTTTGCTTAGGTTTACAACTTGAGCATTTACCCAATGGTATATTTGTATACCAATCTGCCTATACCCGAAAAGATATTGAAGAAATTCAATATGGATAAGTCATATCCTATAAAGACTCCTATGGTAGTAAGATCCTTAGACATAGAAAAGGATCCATTTAGACCAAAAGGAGAAGATGAAGAGGTATTAGGACCACATGTCCCATACCTAAGTGCCATTGGAGCACTTATGTACCTTTGCTAACAATACCCGGCCGGATATTGAATTCGCAGTTAATTTATTAGCAAGACATAGTGCTGCACCTACCAAACGTCATTGGGTAGGAGTTAAATCAGTTTTGAGATATCTCAATGGCACTAGAGATCTTGGATTATTCTATAGTAGAAATCAAAATCCAAATCTAATAGGATATACAGATGTCTTTGGTTATTTATCGATCCCCACAATGGCGGATCACAAACAAGGCTTTGTTTTCTTGCAAAGTGGTACAAAGAATATCTTGGAAGTCTTCAAAGCGGACCTTAGTATCTACATCAACCAATCATTCTGAAATAATAGCATTATATGAAGCATCACGCGAATGCGTATGGCTTCATGAGAATGATAAACCACATAATAGAGTCTTGTGGTATTGGGAAGGTTGATGCACCAACAATTATCTTTGAGGATAATTCGGCATGTGTTACTCGATGGAGTCGTTTATATTAAGAGTAATATGACTAAGCATATTATTCCTAAGCTATTCTACCCCCATGAACTCCAACATGAATGGAGAGATAGAAATCTTGCAAACTAAATCTTGTGATAATCTAGCGGATTTATTCACAAAGTCTCTACCATACTCATCATTTTCTAAATGCGTTAAGGGTATTGGTATGAGAAGGTTTAAAGATTTGCAAGAATCGGGGAGAATCTCATTAAGATATAACCTACATAAGCATCATATTACACTCTTTTTTTTTATATGAGTTTTACTCTTGATAGAGCTTTCTCACATAAAGTTTTTAACGAGGTAATGTTAACACATGGTTATTGTCATATTATCTATTTTTCCTCACTGAGGTTTTTCAAGGATAATCTATGACATATTGATCTTTGATCAAGGTGTCTTTTAGACCAAGTCTTTAGGATTACCTAAAGGGTCTAGAAACATTGGGAATTATATATATCATGGGGTTTCTCCTTATTTTTCCCACTGGGTTTTAAGGAGTTTTACCAGATATATCGATATACTTTGGTTTTTCCCACTGGGTTTTCCAAAGGTTTCTATATTATGATTGACGATCGGATATCTACCATTATTTAAGTTTTGGCGGTTCATACGAAGACCAATTGATCAAGGGGGAGTGTTAGGATTAATTAGATTAATTAATAAATGATCAATTAGGATAATTACCGTCATTAGACACGTGCTAATGACGGTAACCTCCATCCCTTCAAGAGACACCGTCGGGGGCAAAGACACCACTTCGGGATTAAGCGGTTGCTAATCCCTTGTAACATAAATACCTGTATATCGCTCACGCTTAATGGAATCATCCATTATCGTCATACATCCATCTCTTTTCAAACATCTACAAAATATCACACGGGTTACTCATTTAAGGCCAATTTGTTTGCGCCATGGCATATAAAAGCTGGATTTTCAGTCTTGAACCATCAAATGCGGGAAAAATCATGTCCTTAATATTAGTAGCCTAATAAGCATGCATATCAGTAGTTAACGTGTTGGAGATGTGCCAATGACTCGATGCCTCGAATCAAAGGTTTCTTGTGGTGGAGCCGATCTATCCAGGTTCAAGTCCTTGACTGAATATGATGCTTGCATTTTCAAAAATTTATTTCAGAATTAACTGTATTATTAGTGGTACGGTAAAAATTGTTCTCTTTGATAGCGAGTCATCACCTACGGTGATTTTGTCAATCCTGATATCTGCAGGCACAACCTTACAGAGATATGAACATAGGGGTTAGATTTGTGTGCATATGTTCATATGGATAAGTGTGCATGTATTATGAGCCTCGGTGCTTGTACTATGTAATTTACAAAAACAAAGTAAATAGCATAATCCCTTTTGTCTTGGTTGACCTTGACTCTGCTTTACATACACTCTATATGTAGGTCGCAAAACATGAGCCTTCCACTAACATTAAATACTTTTGGCCCGCAATCGATGTAGGTAAACCTAGTGGAAGATAAATGGAAGACACATAGTGGAAGACTCATTTGTTGTGGTGCAAAGCACTGGCCCTCTCTAGTAGAAGCGTACCTGAAAACATACTCAGATTTGAAAACAAGGAATTGAATGATATATATACATGTACCTTTTCATAAAAATGAGATGCAAGCTCATTTTGTATAGATTCATAAAAAGGTGATAAATTCCATGTCATGTTCGGGTGTGTTCTCGGGTATGAGTTACCTGATGGGTAGTGGTCACCCGTACCCGCTGGGTAAAATTTTATTCGTCGGGTTAACCGTACCCGCACGCGGGTAGGAAAATACTTCCATACCCGCACCCGCCAGGTAAATATTACCCGACGGGTAACCCGCACCGAAACACACCCGAACATGGCATGGAATTTGCTTCACCAAGTCAAATATTTAGTAAGAATTAATTCAATATATGTGCACAAAAAAAATATGTATATAACATTAGCAGTAATTCAATATATATATATTAGTAGGTTTTAATTGGACTAGCCCAAATACTTGTTTATATGGGCCAAATTTGATAGGATTGCTAGTTATATATGCAGATAATTATTACCCATGGGTAGGCGGGTATAGATAGTATACACCCGCACCCGTATCCGCGTACCTGATGGATAGAGAATTTCTTCCGGTAACACACCCGCGGGTAGAAAAATTTATCCATACCCGCCTCTTTGTCGGGTAAAACCCATCGGATACTCAGGTTTCGGATACCATTGCCATCTTGAGGTGCACTTGCATTAGAAGACAAATTATCAGGAATTTTGTCTTATACTGTAGACGCACGTGAAATTTGTTAAAATATATGAAATTTTCAAATAAGCTGAATTCATCTCAACTTTTGTGACGTGATGATTATTTGTTTCTTGTGATGGGTTGGATAATACAAAAAATCAGTTGCGTCATTATTTGTTTGAAAACCTTTTAGTAATTGTTAAAAATGCACTTTGGCTCATGACAGATCATTGATATGGCTTGCATATTACTAGTCACTTGGATTTAGGGCACATATATAATATACACCAACTATTTTTTTCTAAATTTTTTTTGATCGGTTCACTAGTACACAGAACCGCCACACAGGCGGTTCCTAACGCCTTTCCACATGCGTTTTGGGGAGCCGCCTGTGTTGGAGGCTAGTGAAAATATGGCATTTCCACAGGCGGTTGCTTAAAAATCGCCAGTGGAAATGTATTTCCACAGGCGGTTCACTTAATACAGCCGCCTGTGGAAATGAGATTTTCACAGGTGGTTCACTTATGTGAACCGCCTGTATAAATGGGTTTTCCACAGGCGGTTCGTTAAGAGAACTGCTTGTATTATTCTTTCCCGCCCAAATTCATTTAAACTTTTATTTTTTGTTTTGGCGCCCTCTCTCCCTCCCTCCCTTCCTCCTCTCTGTCCCCCCTCCTCTTCCTCCCTTACTCCTCTCTCCCTCTCATTGTTTCTCTTACTATGATCAATACAAAGACTTTAATTATGAGAATATCAACATAAAAGTAATTATATCATACAATTATTTACATATATGCATATTAACAATTTAATTACATCATACATTATATACATCAAAGTTGTTTTCTCGACCACGATATGATAATAAAGTTTACATTCATGATTCTAATAATCATTTCGATTCAATTTTAGAGCGCTAATGTCCATTAGCTCTCTAAACTTCGGCCTCCCTAAGGGGCTATCTGCATGGTGATATTTTCCCTCCGTAGGAATGATCGCTCTCAAGATAAAATAAGCACAGGTCCTCAACTATTCCATAGAGAGTTTTCTCGTTGAAGTTTTTTGACTTCGATTCTTGATACGCCTAAAAAGAAAAATATTATATATATATATTTGCACTTTGTCTATAATATATTTGCATCTATAACGATATAATTATAGAAATAACACTTAGTTGTACCTTGTTAGGGTTTGTGATGTACCGTCCGTTTGTTCTCATGAACTCGCACATGTAGAATCCACGATTACACGGAACCGACTGGTTGCTTGTGGCACTACACAAAGGCCATCGAGTTATTTACTTGCAACATCGTCTTTTGTACTATATAAACATGCATGATATGGATTCATAAATTTACGTATCTGCCACTTTTGAAACATGTTCAGTGGAACCTCCTTCTTAGACTGGTCAAACACTCCACCTCTGATCTTATAGAATCTATAGCAACTATGATCCTAAAAAGAATGTGTTAGTAATTCTTAAACTCTCATCAATAAAAGGATGCACGCTAGCTTATGTCGGCTTACCGTTCTAATAAGCTCATGAATTTTGCATATCGTTCGTAACTATAGTCTGTGGAGTCAAGGACCAAAGCACCCTTGCGTCCCTAGGATAAATAAAGAAGCATATCCAAAGGGTCGCTGCACGATCGGACTAGAATTGTTATGCGTGTTTAGAAACTGATAATTAATTTAATGTATGTATATAAACTCATACTTACTTAAAGTTATAAGGGGCAACTATGACTTCCCTGTGTTGGTACTGAAGCATTGCATGTCCTATTTAGGTGGCATATTGTGTTTTCTGTTTCTTCTCCAGTTCTATCCTTTGCTTCACAGCTTCTTCTTCTGATAACCCCTTCAATTCATCGCTGTCGTGTCCAATCCAAAAGGTATGCTCGTTCTCACATATTTTTTTTGGGCTAAGGTACCCAGCCCTTTGGCTCTCATTCTTGCTTGGTCCAGGACCATTATGCACCTCATCTAGATCATATTGCATTTTGCAAGGCACAATTGCATGCTAGAAATTCAATCTTAATATAATTCAATAATAATAAACGATGTTTGTGTTAGTACAAGAGCAAGACTTACAACACAAAAACCGTTACGAGCTGAACGTCGAGCCGCTTGAGGTTCATCATCAACCACATGTCCTCGAAAGTTATGAAAGCCGTATCTCATTCGCTTTTGAAAGCCGACGGTGGTATATTCACCTGGATTGTGTCGATGCCGACAGAAGCTGCTCTCATGTACCAGTCATGAAGTCTTTTAATACCAGCTGGGAGCTTTTTGAGTTTATTCCAACTCAGTAGAGGCTTGTCCGGTATATATGTAACAGGGATATTTTGATAATCATCCCATGTTGGCTTTCTGATCTCCCTCTGATCTCTGAACCTTTTGCCAACTTCTCCTGCTCAGCTAAGTCCACGATACGTGACTTGCGAGTCTTTCCAATCCCTTCCAAAAATTTGGCGGTGCCGGCAGTTTTTTTCTTCGGCTTGTAGGGGGATACCAATTTGGGAACTGGAAATTTCTTCGCCTTAGGTTTTTGTTGGGTCTTCTTTGGTGGCGACGGTGGTGTCCAAGGCGAAGCATCAATGTCTTTAGGCGGTGGGGAAGAAGCAGGCTCATTGATTGGTGTAGTTTGTGGCGGAGATCCAGCTGGTTTCGGTGTTGATGGTGGGGTTCGGAATGGATCAGCAACATGGGGTGATGGTGGGTTAGGATGAGACTGGCCAGATGGGGATGATGTTGGGTCTTGAGGACAGTCGAGAGGTGCTGACTTCTGAGTTTCTGGCAGGGCTTCAGAGGAAGGTGGTGGTGGCTGGTTCAACTGGACGTCTCGTCGAGGCCATAGGATGAAATTATTAATGGTCTGTCCGAGTGTCTCAATATCCTCGAGGCCAGATATTTCTAGCATATCATCCTCGTAGCCTGGGACAAGTTTCTCCGTCCCAGTAGGGACAACAAACCTTTCTACGAACTTGTTCCATAGCTCTTTCTGTGTATCGGCGGTCACATCCTTTCACCTAGAGATTGTGATGTCCAATTTATCCCTGACCAAAAAACCAATGGCATTCCGTAACTTGGCAACCACCTCATCAGACACTATAGGCTCTCCTTTTGGGCTGATGTCCGGAATAATATACGTTTTGTCTGGCCACTTGTTTGTTCCTCGGTCACCGCGTTTCCTTTTTCTTGAATTGGAATTGGTTGTCTCAGTGGTGTCTGGTGCTTCGCCGCGTGGCACGTCTTCTTCTTCCGCTAGAATGTCCCGCATTTGAGACATAACCTCCTGTCCGAAGCAATTCAAGACTATAAGGATCGGCCCATACAATACTATGAATGGAAGTATTATTTTTTCACGTACTAACTATACCTCATCAGCGGAATCATAATCTGGGTCTTCGCTTTGATGATGAGGTCTGTCTATGCTAGGACATGGATCACTTCGGTTCCCATCATCTTCCTCTTCTTCCAATATGTCTCCATCTAATTCATGTTCTTCTTCTTCCAGAGGTACCGTTCTATGATATGGCAATAACTATGTCAATTTCTATGATAGGGTTTTATTTTTAAAAAAAGTGCAAGGCTTCATAATGCCGTGAAACTCACCGTGGCTCGGGGGGTGTGTGAGCCTTAGTGGGTGACTCCGCACGCTGGTTATCTGCCTGATGCTCTTTAGATTTTGGAGACGTCATCTTTTCGCTAACTTCAAATGTAATAAGTAATTAACACTAACTCATTAACACTAAGTCATTAATATGCTAAGTGATTAACACTAAGTCGATAAAACCTAAGTCATCAACACTTAGTCATCAACACTAACTCATCAACACTAACTCATCAACACTAACTAATTAACATGCTAAGTGATTAACACTAAGTCAGTAAACACTAACTCATCAACACTAAGTCATCAACACTAACTCATCAACACTAAGTCATCAACACTAACTCATTAACATGCTAAGTGATTAACACTAAGTCAGTAAACACTAAGTCATCAACACTAAGTCATTAACACTAAGTCATCAACACTAACTCATCAACACTAACTCATCAACACTAACTCATTAGCATGCTAAGTGATTAACACTAAGTCAGTAAACACTAAGTCATCAACACTAAGTCATTAACACTAACTCATCAACACTAAGTCATCAACACTAACTAATTAACATGCTAAGTAATTAACACTAAGTCAGCAAACATTAAGTCATCAACACTAAGTCATTAACACTAAGTCATCAACACTAAGTCATTTACTTTGTAAAGTCATTAACTTACTTAGCAATCTTCTCTAATATAACATTTCATAAATATTAATAATGTACAAGTCATTAGGAAATAACACTAACTCATTAGAAAATAACACTAAGTCATTAGGAAATATTATGTAGCATAGTGATTAATTAGAAAAGAGCAAAATAATATGTACTTATGCGGCGTGGAGGAGAGACTGGATCGAGGGCGGCGAAGAACGATGAGAAGACGATGGCACGATGATTCGCCGGGCGGCTATCGCGCGGCGTTATTTGTAAATTAATTGAAAAAATCTCTAATTAAAGAACGTAAATTAACATAGACATTTGCTATTTAATATTTAGAACAAAGTAAATTATTATTTCATAAACAACAATCTTTGGTAGTACATAATAAAAAATATAACAATTGATATTTAATCCAATTACTAATTAATATATTTTATATTTAATATTATTACAATTGCTAGTTAATACATACATTTAATATTTAATATTATTACAATTGCTACTTAATACAATTACTAATTAATACAATTAATATTTAATCCAATTACTAATTAATATTTGCATTCATATTAACTAATGTAAATATAATTATTTGGGCCATTACTATAAAAAACAAAAAAAAAAAAAAGCCAAATTGGGGCGGTGGCCACGTATAGTGCCCTAGGCGGGCGGCGCCGCCGCTTGCCGCCCGCCGCCGCCCGCCGTCGAACTAGCAGCGGGGGCAGCGGCGGGGCGTCCGTGGCGCGGGGGGAGCGCCACGAGGAGGAAGCGGCGGGAAGCGGCGGGGTGGGCGCTTGGGGCAGGCGGGGCAGCCAGCGCCCCGCCGCCCGCCAGCGCCTCTTCCACAGCTTTGCTCGGGAGGGAGGAGAGAGGGAGGGAGTTCCGTGGCCGCCTCGAGCTCCCGGCCGGCACCACCACCGGTGCTCACTGGCCGACATCGCCGAGGCGTCATGGTATGGAGCTCCGGTGGCGGGCGGTGAAATGCGGTGGTGGAGCCATGGCGGTGGCGCAGCGCCCGGAGGTGGCTCGGGCTTCCGGTGCGGCGGTTGTGCTCCTGGCGGCGGCAGAGCTCGGCGGCGGAGATGGCGGCGGGCGGAGAAATTTATAGGCTGACGGCGTCCTCTTCCTTGAGTTCGCGCCCACCAAGTTGAAATTTCGCTAAGTGTCGCCTCGCTATATATAGAAAGCGGACTACCACGGAGACGGATGTCTCAAGGAACCGGCTTGTGGAAATCATTTCCACAGGCGGTTCTCTTGGACATCCGTCTATGGAAATTGTTTTCACAGGCGGTCCCACTTAAGGAACCGCTTTGAAAACCTAATTTCCACAAAAAGGTTGATTAAGTGGACCACCGGTGAAAATGAATCCAAAATTTCTTTTAGATTTAGGGTATCTCATTTAGGGTTATTTCTTTTAGATTTAGAGTATTTCTTTTATATTATTTCTTTAGGGTATTTCTTTTATAATATTTCTTTTAGGTTATTTCTTTGACAATATTTCTTTAGGGTATTTCTTTTTGACAATATTTCTTTTAGGTTATTTCTTTGACAATATTTCTTTAGGGTATTTCTTTTATATTATTTCTTTAGGGTATTTCTTTTATAATATTTCTTTAGGTTATTTCTTTGACATTATTTTTTTAGGTTATTTCTTTTATAATATTTCTTTAGGGTATTTCTTTTTATATTATTTCTTTAGGGTATTTTTTTTATAATATTTCTTTTAGGGTATTTCTTTTACATTATTTCTTTTAGGGTATTCCTTTTAGATTATTTCTTTTAGATTACTTGCTTTAGGCTATTTATTTTAGAATACTTAAAGAAGTAGAAAGAAAAGGACTTAACCAATTAGAAAACGAATACCAAGATAAGTAATACATGAGTACAAATTATAACTGATAAATGGTTACATATGATAACCGTCCGGACTACAAACTAGCCAGCCTCTTTTTTACGCCTTCTCTATCATGGCGCACCTATGGCAATGAATTTTTGGGGATGCTACGCTCAACATTCTTTATCTTTGAAGGATGATCTTCAAAGAGAGACATGTGCCCAAACTGGTTGAAGTCATCTAGATCAATTACACCATCAACTACTAAAGCTTGCTGCTTTCCAGAAAGAACTATATGCTTGGTCTTGTCGCTACTTTTCTTCTCTTCCTTAGAAAGAATCAGTTCAACATAGAAGACACATGCAAAGACGGGTAGCAAGGATCTAAGGATCATCCTTGTAGCCTACTTTACTTAGATCAAGAACTCTCAGACCATAGTTGTCCACTGTGACATGTTTGTCATCAACCTATTGGCATCGAAACACAGACGTCTTAAATGAATCATAGTCTAGTTCCCATATCTCCTCAACGAAGCCAAAGTATGTACCATTTTCATCTGAATCATCTATGGCCTCGCAACGAACACCATTGTTTTGTGCCATGCTCTTTTTGTCTCTAGAAGTGGTACAAAACGTGAAGCCACTAATGTCATAGGTCTGTCATAATGTGACCTGGTGAGATGGTCCAGCTGCTAACCTCTTGATAGTTTGTTGCTTAATTGTTTCTCCATTTGGAATGTTCTGCTCCATTAGCAATGAGGTGAATCAACGCTTGTGTTCCTTTGATAGCCAATCCTCTGTTTGCCCAGGGTTATGCTCGCTTAGCTCTTCTATGTGTTGTTTGATTAGAGGCTCCATTATCAAGAGCTGATGCATGATGCTATGATGCGCCTCGAGGACAATATTATAGTTTGATGGGATGAATGATTTTTGGCCCATCCTCCCACACCCATATAGTCTACCCTCATGTCAGGATGGAGGCAAACCTATTGCAATCTGGTCTTTTAGGCAATTGTTGCAGAATGGACCTCTGGACTCAATGGCCTCTTCGGTAGTGTATCCCTCTATCATGGATGCCTCAGGACGAGTACAAGTGGATATGTACCCATTCAGTATTAACATGAAACGCTCATATGTCCACATCTCATGCAAATACATGGAACCCAATGCCTATATTTGTGGCACCAAATGCACGACAAGGTGTACCATTATATTGAAGAAAGATGGTGGGAAACACATCTCAAGCTGTGACACTGTCTCCACTGCGAATTCCTGAAAAGACTCTAACTGATCTCGGTCAATTACCTTCTATGATATCTCGTTAAAAAAGAAGCATAACCGTGTGATTGCCATCTTTAAGAACACTGGACTTATAGCCCTGATGGCAATAGAGAGAAAAGTAGTCAATATCACATGGCAATCATGTGAGTTGTAGTTGGGGAGTGTAAGCTCCTTCATTGACACAATGCTCTTAATGTTAGAGCAGAATCCAGCTGGAACTTTTAATTTCTTCAACCAAACACACATCGCATGTTTCTCATCCGTACTCAGGTTGTAGCTTGCTACCGGGAGGTGGTACTTTCCATTATCTAGCAAAACCAGATGAAGTTCTGGTTTTATCTTCAAATTGACCAGGTCCTGACGTGAACTCACTCCTTCCTTTGTCTTACCCTTTATGTCTAGTAAGATACCAATTATGCTTTCAAACACATTCTTCTGAATGTGCATACCATCGACCGCGTGCCGTACGTCAAACTCTTTCCAATATGGCAAATACTTGAAGAAAATTGACATCTTCTTGAATGTAGCCCTAGGAGTTGGCTTCACATCCTTTCTTGCTTTTCTATCTTTTGTCTTCTTGCTAAAATACAAACTTGATGTTCTTAACTATCTCGTACACTCTATGACATTTACTATTACCTGATGGAGTAGTGGACCTTGTTTCATCGTGATTGTTAAAGTACCTATCCATCTTTCGCAAGCGGTACCTATGTCCTATCGATAAGAAACGTCTGTGTCTCATGTATACTATCTTGTTGGATGTGCTGAGGGACACATAAAAAGTTTCATCCAAGCATACTACACAACCGACCTTACCCTTGAACTGTCCTGACAATACAAAGAGAGCTGGGTAATCGTTGATCGTAACAAAAATAATTGCTCTCAGTGTGAATGACTCTTTCCAGTATTCGTCCAACAAGTTAACACCTGTATCCCACAATATTCTCATTTCTTCCATTAATGGCTTTAAGAATATATCCATGTCAACACCTGGTTGTGTAGGTCCAGAAATAAGAATAGTTAGCAAAATGTATTTACGCTTCTGCAACAAGTGTGGAGGGATGTTGTAGATGGTGAGGATCACCGGCCATGTGCTGTGCTTGCTACTTCTTTCGGCGAAGGGATTCATTCCGTCAGTACACAGTGCAAACCTAACATTTCTTGTCTCCTTAGCAAATTCTGGGTGGTCAGCATTGAATTTTTGCCATTGCTTCCCATCGGTAGGATGTCGAAGCTTTCCATCTGCTTTGTGCTTGTCAGAAGCATGCCAGATCATAAGCTCTGCATCCTTAGAGTTTGCAAACAAACACCTCAAATGATCAACTACTGGAAGATACCACATCAGCATAGCGGGAACCCTTCTCTGAGCATAATAGTCTTCTTCTTCGTTTTTCTTTGTTGCGGGGTTTTGAACTCTGTTGGGTCTTTTTTCTCTTCTTCCCTTTGGAAACGTGTTGCATTCTCCTCTTGTAGATAGTCTTTTTTCATCTTGTGCTGACTTGCACCACAATTTAGACATTGGTCCAAGTCTTTGTATTCACCTCGATATAGGATACAGTGATTTCTGCACGTGTGGATCTTCTGGACACCCGTAGTAAGCGGACTGATTAGCTTCTTTGCATAGTAAGTGTTAGCAGGCATTTTATTCTTGTTTGGAAGCATATCTCTGAGAGTACTCAATAATGCATCGAAACTGGCATCGGACCATCCATACCTAGCTTTCAACATCAACAACTTAAGCACAGACCATAATGTCGTGAACTCTTTGGTACAACCCTTACTCTCATCGTACAATGGCTCTACTACTGCCTGCTCTAAGTCCTCTATCCCTTTCATGAAAAACATTAATGGATCCGTATGACGACGCAATAGTGCAGCAAAGAATTCTGAGTCTTTATCCTCCACTTGAGTTCTGTTATTGTCGGTTCCTCCAATATTTGCATCATCATGAACATCGGGCACAACATGTTCACTCTGCTAGGGACAATGGTGTTCCGTCTCATGTACGAACTGGCATACATCGTCAACAAGCATATCTAGGCCATTAGCACTGAAGTTTGTAGGGTCTTCAGCTGTATACGTTGCTGAGCTACCCTCTCCATGCTTTGTCTAAATTAAGTAATCTTTCATAAATCCTCGGCATACCAAATGAGCTATGATTGGTTTTGTGTCTTAAAAAACAATAAGATTTCTGCAGTTTATGCAAGGACAATAAATGTGCTTCTTCTATGTTCTTAAAGCATGATTCTTCTATGTTCTTAAAGCATGATTTTTGGCAGCATCGACAAATCTATGAACCTCAGGTATGTATGATGGTTCTACTCTTTGTAAGATATACATTCAGAATGCTCGTCCCATCGTTACTGTGATAGAGTTTAATAGATTTAAATATTGTAATCATTAAAAAGAAGACATGAATGTTTTGTGATATTTATCAACTAACCTTTAGAAGATCAGCAAACTCCTTCAAAGAATTATAGATGAAAATGACCCCTTGCTTCTATATTTCTCAATTAGTACATCTCGAGGCTAAATTACATATAGAATTGTTAGAGATAGGAATGTATGAAACACCCAATCAAGAACCTCATTCAAGAAATAACTAAACAAATTTAAAAAACAAACCTAGACTACCACATTTAATCTTAATGATAAATTAAATAGTTTACTCCGTAAAGAACTAGCTAACCACAAATGCCTCTCACTAATAATTAGTTAAACTCATCTATATCAATTAAATCATTAATTTATGGATGAAACTCTAATAACTTAAGCAAGACTAATTAATAAAACCCTAATCACTAGTACTCAACTAAATAATTATATAAAAAACTAATTAATTAAAGCATCAATTTATAGATGAAACCCTAATAAAGAACAACTAATAAAACTCTAATTAAAGCTAATAAAGAATAACTAATAAAACTCTAATTAAAGCATCACCAATACTTAAATTAACCCAAATAATATCTAAATAAAAACTATAGTAATTAATTAAATCAACAATTCCTATAAAAAAAACCTCACTAAAGAATCACTACTACTTAGTGGAACTAAATATAACTAGATAATTAAACAAGAATAATTAATGTAACTCTAAAGGCTAAATTCTAGATACAAAAGTGAAACCCTAAATCCAAAGTGAAACCCTAAATCTAAAATGATGAAAAAATAGTAAAAATCTAGCTACTCTTCTCACTCTCTAAAGTGAAACCCTAAATCTAGAATTTAGCTAGATTTGAGCATGAATGGTTAAAAAAAAGACGTAAGAGATATATAAACTAACCTTTCTTAGCAACCTCCTTCGAAGAAATGAAGATCAAAACCTCTCCCCCTTGTTTCTCCTCAAATCTGGACCTCCAAAATCTCCTCCAATGGAAGGTGGCTGTGAGCTACAGGTCTGGTGGGGAAGAAGGGAGAGGTATATATAGCAGAATCCGCAGAGGTGGTTCTCTTAAGGAACCGCCTGTGTAAAAGAATTAACACAAGAGAACCGCCTGTGCAAATAGACTCATTTGTATAGGCAGTTTGCTTAAAAAACTGTCTGTGCTGTCCTCGATTAACACAAAGCGGTTTCTTAAGAAAACCGCCAGTGTAAATGATGCTATTTACACTGATAGTTCTCTTAACTGAACCGCCAGTGCTAATCTATTTGCACAGGCGGTTCTCTTTGTGGGACCTGCCTTTTGATTTCCAAGCATGTCTTGTGTACAAAAAACGCCCGCATAAAATAATCTGGGTCTGTTAAGAGAAATCATTTGTGTACTAGTGGTTGTATTTTCTATAATGGATAATCAATAATTTGGTTGTATCTGATTTGATGATGCAAGAGCTAGAACGAAAGAGATCGACGAAACATGTCGCACAAAGCACTATCAGGCTTGTTGGGATGGATCAACCCCAGCTTGTGAGCTCTAGCCCAGGCTGGTGCATCCAACCGAAGTCCCGGTGAACCATGCTTTTGATAGCTGGTAAAGGGACCATATCGGCGTTTGTTATTGTCGTGTTCCAATGCACGGACACACACCGAGCCATGGTCGTTGGACGAGGCAACATCTGTGCGTGCATTAATATCTTCTTCATGGCATGTTGAGGGTGCGGCGACGGCCGCGAGGTTAGGGTTTTTGAGACATCGTTGGGGAACATCTTGTTGTGTTGCCCGGCCGGGCTTAAAGAAGGTGTGACAATGGTGCTTGGACCAGCGGCAGTGGCAGCGGATCAATGAGGCGGCAGGATATCGCTGAGCAGGCGGTGGTGGATATCAGCTGGTGGACGGAGTCAGCGGTAGGACGAGGGATCCGCCTCTTCCTCCTCTAATTGGGATTAGGGGAGGACGGAGATATCGACCGACAAGGGCAAATGGCGGGCGATACTAGCGGTGGCATGCAGCTGGTTGGGCAGTGTGGAGCCGCTGGCCGGAGCTGCGGTGGGGAGGACTGGTTCTACCAAGATTGTAAAGAAGAAGAAGCATAGTAATAGTAATAGTAATGAGAAAAAAAAAGAACACGCCTTTCTACAGTTTGAGACGACGGCCATTTTGATTATGGGGGGCTAGCGCATAGGGCACGCAAAAAGCGTGGTCAAAGTCGTCTACTCTGGACTACATGAGTGGAGTGCATTGCTAGCTAATTTAAGCGCACGGAGCCACGCTGCTAGCAAATTGTGCACTCATTTGTAGTACTACAAGTATTTTCTCAAAATATAGTTCTTCGAGGCATATATGCATGCAGCATGATGTCGCCCAGCAACTACCATGCTTCGACGAGGTCGCCCGTTGTCCTTGGTGTAATTTTGCTTCTGCTTCTCGTGGTCTGCAGCGACGACGGCAGCCTCGTCTTCCTGCTGGCAACTGCTACAGAAGGCGCTTCCGGGAGCAGCGGCAGCAGCGGAAGCAGCGGGCATGGTAAATGTCCACGCCATAGCTTGGATTCCCTGTTTTTCTTTTCCCGATAAAACGGAAAGTGATCGTGCTTGCTTCTGCCCTTGCCCCTTGGCAGATGATCCCAGAGGAACCGGTTCTCCGACACCCCACACTGTGTATACGTGCCGAAAGATCGATATCCAGAGATGCGCTACGGCCATAGTAAGTGTCCACTACCAGCCACACTTAGCTTAGCTTGGGTCCCTGATTTTCTTTTCCCAAATGAAAATGATCTTCCTTTTGCAATTTGGCGCTCCTAGCGCAAGAAAATTCTCACCCACAACCAAATATTAACTCATGTTTGAGACAACATCGGTTGATCCCTTAATCAGCCAAATTTCTCTCAATTTTGCATATAACAATCTTAGTCAACCTTAATCAAATTTGTTCTTTGTATATAACTCTACTAGTTTGGTTCAAGGGTAGAGATTGAATTCTCAACTGTTTGGGAGATCTAGAGCTTCAAAGTTTGGTAAATTTGATACACCATTGGGATGCAGGTCCCAAGTTCAGAGTTCATTTCTATCGACTGTTGACTAGATGTTAATGGTGTACGCAAAACTTACAAAAAATTAATTTTTTTTAAAATTGCTACTTCTAGTGAATCAATGACTAACATAGTATTTTACCACCAATTTGCATATAAAACAGTATCTAAACTTCTAAAGCAGATAGAAGTATTATAAAATTTTTACACAACTTATAGCTCACAGCAGCTTGTCCGCAGCCGTTTCAACTAAAATTTTTATATAACTTATAGTTCACAACAGCTTGTCCGCAGCCATTTCAACAAAAAGACTTTCTTTCTCACAGCTGACATGCATCCCACAGCAGCTTTTGTGCATGTCTGCTGTCGTTGGGTCTTCTTTGCAATTGAATTTATTAATGCTTGGGACCGGACCTGCTGCTATACACTACTACAGAACAGACCTTTGGTCACTTGGCCAAAATGAACAATAGCTCCGGCAAAACACGCGTCCGGGACTAAAAAGGCCATTAGTCCCGGTTGGTAACACCAACTGGGACTAAAAGTCCCTTGCCCAACGGCTATGGTGTCAGGCATGTGCAGTCGGGACTTTTAATCCCGGTTGGTAACACCAACCGGGACTAAATGCCTATCTTTAGTCCCGGTTGCCAACCAGGACTAAAGGTTTTGTCCCGGTGTGTGACACCAGCCGGGACTAAATATAGGCCTTTAGTCCCGGTTGGTGTTAGGGACCGGGATTAAATCCTCTCCCCATATTTGAATCCTTCTTCCTCCCCCGGCCGAGCCCGAGCTCACCATTGTTCTTTATTCTTCATGTGTTCTTACTTGGTTCTTGCTCACATCTCCGGCCAATGATTCATTTCGTCACTTCTACGCCGTCATCATCTTGTTTAGAGGTCACTAGCTTCATCTTCTCAAGTTTTAGCAGCAGCTTATGTTATTTTATGGTGTTATATATGTGGTTTTTTTTTTTTTGATTTCTACACTATTTTAAACACCAATCACTTCATCGTTTGAATATTTCAATGTAGGTAACTACAATTAGTATCCTAAAAATTAGTATACACCATTTATTACTATTATTTCTACCACATTTTATGGTTTAGTTAGAAAAATACTAAATTTATGGTTTTTTATTATAATTAGTTTTTAAAAATTAACATTTTATAATACTTTAGTTTATAATTTGTGATCAGGTTAATTAGTTAATTATAACTAAGTATGAATAATACATTTCAAGGATTATTTAATTATAACTAAGTATGAATATAAAATTTGTTTAGGAAAAATAAAAATAAAAAATTTTTAGTTATTCGTTAGTTTGATTTATGTTTAAAAACTTAGAAATTAATAATACCTTCCATTTGCTAGTACGCATGCTATATTATATGATATGTCATTTTAGGTATTTTATTTTAAATTTCATTTATGTGAAAAATGAGGTATTAATTTTATTTAATTGTGGAATATGCCATATAATGCAGACAATGACACGTCATTGGATGTACAATGCCGATCGCCGCTCCAAAGAATTCATTGATTGTGTGTATTATTTCTTAAGAGTGGCTGAGGAAAATAAGCGGGATGGATTCATATGTTGCCCATGTGCCTTGTGTCGAAACTTGAAGGAATATTCTAGCTCTAGAAATATTCACTCACATTTATTGAAGTCGGGTTTCATGTCAAACTATATTTATTGGACCAAGCATGGAGAAACCGAGATAATAATGGAAGAAGGTGAAGAAGAACAATTGGAGCCTGACGACATTATTGCTCAATACGGTGACTTCAGTGATACAAAGAATGGGAGAAGCTGAAAATGAAGCAGGTGCAGAAGTCACACCTACTGAAGATGATGCTCTTGGTGATGTCATTCGGGATGCACAGAAAGATTGCGAAAGTGAAAAAGAGAAGGCAAAGTTTGACCGCATGTTAGAAGATCACAAGAAATTACTATACCCATCCGCCTAGGATGGGCAAAAAAATTGGGTACAACACTGGAGTTGTTAAAATGGAAGGCACATAATGATGTATTCGATAAGACATTTGGGCAATTACTGAAGATCTAAAAAAAGATGCTTCCGAAGCTTAACGAATTGCCCACTACTACGTATGAAGCAAAACAGGTTGTCTGCCCTTTGGGACTAGAAATCCAGAAGATACATGCATGTCCTAACGACTGCATCTTGTACCATGGCAAGGACTACGAGAATTTGGATGAATGCCCCGTATGTAAAGCATCGCGGTATAAGATCAGGTGAGATGACCCTGGCGATGTTGAGGAGGAAGAACGTTCCAGGAAGAAAATCCCTGCCAAGGTTATGTGGTATGCTTCTATAATACCACGCCTGAAACGTCTTTTCAGAAACAAGGACCATACAAAGTTATTGCGGTGGCACAAAGAAGACCGTAAGGTTGACAATATGTTGAGACACCTTGCTGATGGGTCCCAGTGGAGAGCAATTGACAGAGAATTTCTGGAGTTTGCAAAAGACGCAAGAAACTTAAGGGTCGCCTTAAGTACGGATGGTATGAATCCTTACGGAGAGCAGAGCAGTAGTCATAGCACTTGGCCTGTTACTCTATGTATCTACAACCTTTCTCCACGGTTATGCATGAAGCGGAAGTTTATTATGATGCCAGTGCTCATCTAAGGCCCAAAGCAACCCGGCAACGACATCGATGTCTATCTGAGGCTATTAGTTGAGGAACTCCTACTTTTATGGAGCCAAACAGGTGTCCGTGTGTGGGATGAGTACAAACAGGAACACTTCGACCTACGAGCATTGTTGTTCGTGACAATCAATGATTGGCCAGCACTAAGTAATCTTTCAGGTCAGACAAACAAGGGATATAATGCATGCACACACTGTTTTGATGACCTTGACAAAGATACCCACAAAGCACTAAGTAAGTTGACACTTGAATACAAGTAACTTATAATATAATTATATCAAGTTTTAAAATATTTTAAATAAAGGGTCAAATAACTTTATTAATGGTACTTATATATGTATATACATGATTATATAATTTAACTTTATTATGTAATATATTAATAAAGTCTTGTAATATTAATGCTACTTATGTAATTTAATGTCAAGTAACTTGATTATGTAATTTAATGTCAAGTAACTTTATTATGTAATTTTATGTAAAGTAACTTTATTAATGGGTACTTATAATTAACTTTATTAACTTTCTTATGTAATTTATAAAGTCTTGTAATATTGTAATATTTTAATATAATGTCACGTAACTTCATTAATAATAGTCTTGTAATATTATGTGGAGTAACACCTGACCCAATTTGCAAGTAACGTTATGTAATTAACTTTGTTATGTAATTTTATTATGTCAAGTAACTTTTTACACTTGATCCAATTTGCAGAAATGGCCGATCCGAATGACAACATGGATGATGCAATGATGGACCTAATCAACAATGGGCGCCAATCCAAATCTCCAAGGCGAAGATGATGGGAGTCGATACTTTGCTGATTATAAAGAACTTGTGGGAGACAATCCTGATGAGGTCTATCTACAATCTAGTATATATGTATATACATGAAATTAAAATAAATGGCATTTGTATAAATATATTTATACTTGTTTGTGTAGCCCTCTGGATCGGCGATAACTTCCAGGAAGACTAGAAATGTGCGAGGCCCGAAGAAGCCGTTGGAGGGTCGCTACATTCTGTCGGAATTCGAAGAGGGTACAGGAAAAGTACTTGGGGCAAATTCAACGAAATTTGTTGTGCACTTTTGTGGGTACCTTATAAGGGACAGGATCCCGATCAGTGCTAGAGAATGGAGGCAAAGGAAAGACGACCCTAATATTAGTTTTGTTTCAGATCGTGACAAAGAATTGATTTGGCTAGATATCCTTCAACAATTCACGCTCGATACACAGGATGAAGCTTTGAAGGAGAAGGTTAAAATCTGGGCTATGCAGAAGATGGCCAAACAATTTCAGGCTTAGAAGAAGAAACTGTACAAGACTTTTGTTGCACATGACCGGACACCGGATTTCACCGCCAAGGCCTACGTCAAGTTGAGGCCTTTTTGGGATGAGTTCATACAGTTTAAGAACTCAGATGAGGGTCAGACACGGATGATCAAGAATCAGGAAAATACTAGACAAAAGCAATACCACCATCACTTGGGTTCAGGTGGCTACAGGACTGCTATTCTAAGTGGCAAAGACTGGAACAGGAGAGTCTTGACAAGGGGATCGGACCAGAATCAATGCACTGGCCTGAGCACGCCAAGTATTGGTTCTTCAGTCATGGGGGAACCCTGGACCTAGAGACCGGAAAGATAGTGTACGGTGAAAAGCTCTAGAGAGTGGGAGAGAGAATGGCCTATGCCCGAGGATTAGTTAAAAGTGGCGCCTGGCAGCCAAATAGAGAGAAGGATGAGCTGACAAACGCCCTGGAGACTTCTGAACACGGTGGGCGAACAAGAGGCTATGGGGAGGTATCATGGGAGCATGGCTTCCCTAAAGATAGACCGACATATAGAAGCCGCCAAAGAAAGAAGGACGAGGAGGCAGAGCGGTTGCGTAGGTTGGAGGCAATGGTGATGGAGTCACGCCGGCGCTTTCGTGAAGCAATACAAATGAGAGAAAGCGCTTGAAGAGAGAATGAACGAGGAAACCAAAAGGCAAGTGCAGATGGCAGTAAGTTCTATACAAAGGCAAACTGCATCAGAGCCTGGAGTCAACATTAGCCCCCCGGTCAGTTGAAAAGCAGTTGCGCTTCCACAGAGATGCCAACTATTCAAGACGACGTGGGGCTGCGCTTTTCGGTGGATGACATCACTGAACCTCTGACAATATGTGAGCTGTACATTCCACAGGGGACTGCCACAGTCATGGCGGCTGTCGGTGTTGTAACTGCTATCGACCCTACGAAGACACCAAGAATCCATGGGGCAATAGTTCCAGCTGGATATGCTAGTGTCTCGGTGGATAGAGTTGTCAGACGCTTCAGTAATGTGCAGCTTGAGATAGAAGGAGGTGATGGAGAGAAGACTCTAGGAGAAGCAGAGAAGACATTCATTTATTGGCGCAAGCACTACATCATTATTCCTGGGGTATCACCTAGTAATCTACCACCACCTCCTCGTCATGAACCTAACCCTAGGTGCGGATGAAAGTTGACGATACATTTATTCACTAACTTTATTTTGCACTCCCTTAGTTAGCGGTTTACTCATATACCTCATTGGTTTCATAGGTGGTCACCAACATGTCATAGTGCTGCGGGTGATGACGAGGCAGTGCAAGACACGGCTGCATCGCCTCGGGCTCCAATGCCACCACCTCAGGCTCCGACACTGCCACCTCGGGCTCCAACTCCACCACCTTGGGCTCCAACACCGCCACCTCGGGCTCCAACACCGCCACCTCGGGTTCCAATGCCGCCACCTCGGGCTCCAACACTGACACCAGCTGCCCCATCGCCTCCACGTCGGGCTCCAACCCCCCCACCGGCCACCCCATCGCCTCCACGCGTGGCTCCAGCGCCAAAACCGGTGGACCCACCCTTAAAGAAGAGGCCGACCACACAATCAAATATGTCGGCCGCCCCACCGCCAAAGAAGAAAGCCTCCAAAAAGAAACAAACTATTATTCCTAAGAAGCTGTCCTATGAGAAGACTGCTGCAGAACTAGATGCTTCAGTAAAGTCAGATGTGGACAGTTTCTTCAAGAAACTTAAGGCTGAAAGAGAATCAAAGCGAAACCCTGAGAAGCCATACCTCTTACTACGGCCAGAAGATCTACGACAAAGAGTTCAAACTCAACAAAAAAGAGGTGTGATGCTCAGAAAGAATCATCATCTTTATCGGATTATGATCTCACTCTAAACAAATCTATAGAAGAAGACAAGAAGAAAGAGAAAAGAGCACGGAAGGGTGTAGCACAGCTCGGGGAACAATCAAAGCAATCAGTGCCCCCGCTAGTAATTGGGAATGAATATGGTTCAAACATTGACGTGCTAGACCAGCAGATACCTGCAGATTTGAGCTATGATGAACTTGATAAATTTTTTGCGAAAACTGGTCTTAGCTGAGCCCAAATGCTCACTGGGGCACCAATTGAAAGTGCTCCGGAAATTGATCATTGGCAGAAGGAATATGCATATGGCAAGAGTCTATACAACCCCTCAAGGCCCTCAACAAACTTGAAACGCAAAAATGTACTTGCTAAACCAAAGGGTACATCGCAGCGTGTGGCGTAGTGCGCGTATGACTTGCGTCCGAATTAGAGACTATCATTACTTCCGTGATGATGATATTATTTATGTTTAATTTAATGAGCTACACCAACTATGCCACATGGACGCCTGGACAAATCTCTAGTCGGTTGCTTCGTGCGTAAGTGATTCTTTCTTTTTAATAATGTCATCAGAACATATCATGTATATATATAACTAAATACGTAAACCCGCTATACATATGCGTAAACATGATGAGGGACCTCGAGTTAGAAATGACAAGGAGATTGGATTTATGGATCCATATGTTATATTCAAAGACCAAGAGACCCGTATGTTTTATGGAGAATTCAAACGG
Source organism: Chrysopogon serrulatus (assembly GCA_015844335.1). Classification (NCBI taxonomy): domain Eukaryota; kingdom Viridiplantae; phylum Streptophyta; class Magnoliopsida; order Poales; family Poaceae; genus Chrysopogon; species Chrysopogon serrulatus. The sequence continues at coordinate 27,237 of JADLZL010006901.1, read as the reverse complement.
AGAGAAATCTACGGAGGTTCTTGGTCAACCAAAAGGACAAAAGATATATACTCTTTCCCTATAACTTTAAGTAAGTGTTTGTTATCGTGTGTACATTCTATTTAACTAATTAATCAGATCAGTATGAAGATATATAAATATGTTGACTACACATAAATACAGTTTTCATTGGATACTAATTGTGATTGATCTCTAACAAAGTCATTTGGTAATCTATGACTCGTTGAGAAAACAACAACAAGATTACCAAGAAATGATAGATTCTTTTTTAACTTGGTAATAGATAATTAATAATGATCGTTTTATTGCTAGGGTTTAGACTTGGTTCGTGCGCAGAAACACCGTCCCGGATTTGAAAGCGCCACTTTCGATGCCTATCCTACTTCAGTGGGTTCTACGGCATCCACCGGACAACAATTTATGTGGCTACTATGTGTGCGAGTTTCTGACTGTCTATGCCAAAAGAACTAATCTAGAGCACCTAAAAGTATGTAACATGTATATATAATAAGTCCATTTTATTTATTTGTTGCTATTTAATAAATATTATTCATACCTCTTACTTTTTTCTTTAATGTCTATTAAAGGAGACGTGGTTGAAGGAAAAAGTGTTGGATGCGGTCTGTCTAAAAAGAAATTTAAGAGACAATCGCAGGGATTTCTTAACGACCATGTCCTGAATCCCGGCGGCGAGTGCTACTTCAACCCGGAGGAACCAATAAAACCAAACCAAGATGACCATTTGTACGATGTTTGAGTGGCGGAGAACAATTGTGTTGTAAATACTTTATCCATGATACATATGTGTAAATATTATATTATGGACCTATAGATATGTATAATATACGTATAGTGTTTTATAGTATATTTATATGTAATGCTCTAAATTATATAAATTATAGGTGCGTGTTTACATAAACTAGCAGCGAATAATACGCATTCAAAAATAATAATATAATTGTAAACCCTAAATGAAAAATTAAAAGAAAAGAAAAGCAAAAAAGAAAAAACACTTCAGTCCCGGTTGGTAACACCAACCCGGACTAAAAGTGGCGGCCAGGTGGCACGACTGGCGCACCTTTTAGTCCCGGTTGGTGTTACCAACCGACTAAAGGTGGACCTTTAGTCCCGGGCCACGGAATCGGGACTAAAGGTGGGACATTTAGTACCGAAACCTTAGTCCCGGTTCCGGAGCCGGACTAAAGGCCGTTTTCGATGCAGGGGCTAAAGCCCTGCCCTGTAGTAGTGATATATCTTTAATTACTTCTTAAAATACATTGTATCTTAATCCCTACATGCCATATGCTCGATTAACAACAACAAAATAAATATACTAAGTCTTATAAATGTTCCGCCATCTTTTGTTTGTCATCATGCAGATGATATCGCTGGATCCGGTGGTCCTCCGACACCCCGCAAGGTGGTGAATGATGCTATACATCTTGGACCGTGTTCGGGGAGCCCATGCTAATATGGGCCAACTCCCCCTAGAAGAGGCCCAATAGAGGCTAGTGTTGTGCCTTGTCAATTCCTCCTCCACCAAGGAGCCTATTGTTAATTACCGTTACCTATATAATGCTGAGAACATGAGAGCATGGGGCTCTGACTTACTCATTTACAAACCCTAATGTGTCCTATTTGATTTACACCAAGCACTCTCCCCTCTCGTCCGGTTTAATCCTCACCACAGGACCTTCTCCTTGGAATATCGCCTGGAACCTCCTCACCGGACCTTCGCCGGCCGAACCTTCTCCAGCTCGAACCTTCGTCGGCCGGACCTTCTCCAGCTCGGACATCCGCCAACCTTCGTCGGCCGGACCTTCTCCAGCCCAGACCTTCGCCGGCCGGACCTTCTCCAGCTCGGACCTCCGCCGACCTTCGTCGGCCGGACCTTCTCCAGCCCGGACCTTCGTCGGCCGGACCTTCTCCAGCTCGGACCTCCGCTGACCTTCGTTGGCTGGACCTTCTCCAGCCCGGACCTTCGCTGACCGGACCTCCGCGGACCTTCGTCGGTGGACCTTCTCGAACCCGTCCAGCCTTTTCCTACTTTCTCTATGAAGCTTTCAACTCTCAACCCTGTTCGGGACCCGCAATCCCAACATTGGCGCCCACCGTGCTTGGCACGAAAGTTAAGAATTTTTGAGAAAATGATTTTTCAATAGGAAAGCCTTCGGGAGGAAAAGATTTTTGAAGAGTTTTGCTAGGCCATATTTTTGAACCTTCGCCAACTAAGTCTCCGAAGAAATTTCTTTCAAGCCTTTAGGAATATTTCTTCCTGAGCCTTCGGAGAGCCTTCGGCACTTTTTTGTGAGCCTTCGAAAGCCTTCACCACCAAATTTCTGAGTTCTTGAGACCTTCGGATCTCCAGGCTTCGGAAACCACCACTGCAACTTGCATTTCTTAATGCTAGCCTCCGCTCGCTTACATATCAAATACACATGCGCTACCTTTGCTTTCCTGTTTATGGTTGACAGCGAAGGCCAGAAGCAAGTCGCAACCAGGCTGACCAGCACCTTCGACCCGACCAGCGAAGGCCAGAAGCTTTCCTGTACTTGCTTAAGTCATCTGCCGTTCTGAAGTTCTCCATTTGGTTCCTCTCCTGATCGTGATGCCACGGAGAAATAGAACTAAAATTCATTCCTCGCCGATGGGTTGCCAAGGCTAAAATCGTGGCCTTAGCTTCACAGGATCGCCGGCCGCATCATCGAGCTGATCGATCATCTTTGCGCTCAACATCTCGGTGCATGTGCACACCGCCATTGCCAACCTCACCACGTACGGTGCAAGCCATCGACCTGGCGTACAACCACCTCTAGGGCAGCATCATCCGCCGGCTTCCCGGGCAACCTCCTCACTGAGCCGTTTCCGGCCACCTTGGGCACAGCGCCAACCCGGCGATGTGGACATTACCGACAACCAGCTGACGGCCGACGTATCCATGCTTTTTATTCCGGGAGAGAAGGAGTACACAGTTAAAAAGTGCACCTAACAATAATGACCTGTGCTACCGAAATCATAATAGAATGTCCATGCTGCAATCCACAAATTCATCAGAATTGTGCCAGAGGCCAGTTTTAGAGGTTCTACAAGTGCAAGTAAAAAAGAAAATAGTTAACGATTAAAATATTTATAATGAATAAGTAAATAAAAATTGGGATATATATATATATGGCTCAATTGGTAGAGCATTATGATAATAAGCCTTCTAAAGGGTCAAGATTCAACTCCTTGCATCTCCATTTAGTAACTATTTTTGTTCAGCAAATTGTCAACTCACTATACAAAGCTGACGTTAGGAGTGCAAGTAAACAAATACACTATCAACTCACTATACAAAATTGACGTCAGAAGAGGAAGTAAAAAAGAAAATACTAAAACAAAAATATTTGTAATGAATAAATAAATATAGATAGGGGATGTGGCTCAATTGGTAGAGCATTAAGATTAGCTTTCTAAAGGTTCGGGGTTCACCTCCTCGCATCTCCAATTAACTCTTTTTGTTCAAATACACTATCAATTCATTATTACTATATCACTATACCACAACACCGCATCAAAGTCAGATATCTGACGCTAAAAATTATATTTAACGTTGGATAATCTGTCGCTAAAATTAACTAGAGACTATCTGTCGCTAATTATCGATTTAACGATTTATTGTCTGCCGCTATAGATATCGATGGATTGTCTGTCGCTAAACATAGCTATACCGTCCCTCAGTCTGTCGCTAAAAATAAGTGGGTCCCACCTAAAACCCGAGCGCGCCACTTTTTTCTTGAGCAACGCTCTAGCGCGCCACATATTTTGGACTCCCGCGCTTAGCTTAGACTGAGCTCATGCCGTAATTTTGGCCTGGCCCACGTGTAGAATGGAAGCCTACGCTTCCCCCAGTCCTGCCGCCCTCTGCTCCCAATCGCGCGTGCAGTCGAGCGAATTATTTCACCTCCGCGCCCTTGACCCAGTCCATCCGGCCTCAACCCTATCTCTATCCTCCAAAAAAATCTCCCATCCTGCAGTCGACCCCACCGCCGCCTCAACTCCCCGTCCGCTGTTCGACTGTTCGTCGCGCAGGCGGCGGCGCGAGCAAGGGGCTGTGCACATCCACCAGCGGACCAGCGTCCGCTCATCGCGGCGCACCTCCAGCCACCACCGCCGGCTGCCGTGACTCCCGCCCGGCGCCCGACGCGACGCCGCTGCCAGGCCCCGCCGCCTCCCACCGCAGATCTGGCAGCTGCCCACCACGCCGCCAACCAGCAACCACCAGAGCGGCCCGCCAATCACCAGAATCCAGCACAGCCACCACCAGCCCCTCCTGTCGTCCTAAGCCACCACGGTGTCATCCCAATCGACTGCGACGCCGTCGGCCGTCCCTCAAGAACAGCTAACAACGCTGCTGCACGCCAACCTGAAGGTCAGCAGCCCAGCAGCCCCTTCCACCTCCGTATGGTCACTAGTACACAAACCATTTCTCTTGACACTAGCGTTTCATTTCTACTGGCGGTTTCTCTTTAGAACAGCCTGTCACTACTACAGAAAACCTTTCTACAGGCGGTGCTAGAGGCATTTGTACAGGCGGCTAAGCCCACCGCCTGTACCAGGGTCGCATAACAAATCGGCCCACAATGCAGGGGCGGGGCTGTGAGCCGCCAGTGAAAAGGGCGGGCTGTGAGCCTCCTGTGAAAAATTGTTTTCACAGGCGGCTCACTTTGTCAGCCACCTGTGTAAATAGCTATTTACACAGGCGGTTTACTAAATGAGCCGCCTGTGTAAACCAATTTTTCACAGGCGGCTCACTCAGGCCGCTTTGTGTAATTATTTTTTTTATTTCAAATTTTAATATTTGCCTCCACACTGTGCTATATTTGTCACATATATATATATATATATATATATATATATATATATATATTTAAGATATGTAAACATGAACCATAAAATTGCATCATACAAACAACACACATAAATATTATAGATATGTACACATGAAATCAAACATCAAGCATAAAATTACATATAATACACGTCATTTCATGTTATCCCTCCAACCAATTAGTGTTTACATATCATTTCGTTTCAAGTTTAGACCTGCTAGGTCTGTCAGCGCTCTAAATCTTTCACTTGCCAAATCGCCGGCTTCATCAAAATATGCTCCGTCACTTGGAATTATTTCTCTCATAATAAAACCGCACAAGTCTGCTACTATATCTTCCATAGTTTTTGGAGTGAATGACACATCCTTTCCTTTGCTTCTCGGCTGGAAACAAAGTTTAGAAGCATCATTGACACATGTCCAATATTAATATTTGCAACTTTAATGAGAAAACTTCATATACATAGATATTTTTTACCATATTTTTGTCCCCGACGTATCGTCCCCGGCTTGCCTTATGAACTCACACACATAGTATCCACATGGACCCGATCCGGTGGTTGGTTGTGGCACTATGTAATTAATAAGCAAAAGATTATTCTAAAATTTTCATGCCTTGTGTATTATTTATATGATGATATGTGTTCGGACAACTTACCGGATAATTGTGTTGTATCGTCAATGGCACACTAGGATCTTTTTGGGCGGCGTCGACCGGTCCTTTTTGCTTCTTATAAAACCGCCATGCCCTGTAGATATCGAATATAAAACACTATAGTTATTTAGAAACACTAATTCATATAAGTACGGATGTGGTTATATGTTGGCTAACCTTTCTAAATGAATCAGGAATGTTTGATATGACTCAGGAGGATAATGTAAGGAGTCTAGGACAAGCACCTTTCCTTCGAATGGATAAATATAAAAAACAATCCAATGGTCACTTCATGAATAAACGAGTGAACGACACATGTACTTAGGGTTAACACGATAATTTGAAGTACGTATACGAGGTCACGCTTACCCAAAGTTGTAGGGTGCCAATATAAAATCCCTGTACCTATATCTCAGCATTGCTCTACCGATATAGAGGGCATATTCGTCCTCGTATTTTCGTTGCAATTCCTTTACAGCTCCTGCAAATTGTTCTGGTGTTTTGTCCTTCTCTATCTTTGCTCTATCTTCATTTGTAAGTACAAATTTGTGCATATTTTCTTGTAACCTGATTGGACTCAGGTAACCGACCATAAATCCTGTAGTTAACGATCTCTGCTTGTGGTCTTGCAAACTACATACAACATCCACATATTAGAGTTTATCACATTCCAAATTTAATAATAACAATGTGTGTGCATGAGTGATACTTACAGGCACCAGATTGTAATGAGTTGGACATCAAGTTTTCTATAGTTCAACAGCAGGTGCATGTCCTCGAAGGTAACAAATGCCCCGCTTTTTTCCGTGCCAGTAGCAAACACGTCTGCTGGTATATCAACACTAACTGCATGCAGGCCAGCATTCACTGCTCTCATGTACCAGTCATGAAACCTTTTTATCGTCCATGGACCCTTTTCAAGCACCGTCCATTGCAGCATAGGCCTTCCGGGCACATAGTCACTGGGGACATTGACATAATCATCAACCGTTGGCTTTCTTATATCCTTAAGGGTCAATGGTGCATTTGATGGCGGTTCGACATGTACATCGCCACTTGGGGCTTCCTTTGTTGGTGGCACGGCTTCAGTTGCTTGGCCGGCGGCTTCCTTATTCTGTGACGGTTCGAGCTCAACGACTCGTCGTGCCGTCCGCGCTTTCAAGCCCTTTCGAGAAATAGAACTCGTGTACTGCTTGCTTTCCCCTTTTTTGGCTCATAGGGAGAAACCAATTTTGGAATTGAAATTTCTTTGCCTTCTTGGAGGCCGGTGCTTGTGGGGGAGTTTGCTCATCTTCATTCTGCTTTGGTGGTGGCGGGGGAGTTTGCTCTACCTCCTTCTCTGGTGTTGTGTCCTTCTTGGCTAGCGGAGTCTGCTGCTCAGGCATGTTCTTGGCTGGCCCCTCGAGCTCATCCAGCGAGAATGACAAATCATGTATTGGGGATGACGACGGTGGCTCATAAATATACGGGGATGCTGGGGCATGCATTGGCGATGCTGGCTGTTGACTTGTTTCGGCCTCTTGGGATGCTTGATGCACTGGTGGAGAGGGTGCCGTTGGTGGATCAATCAACCTTACGTACCGTCTCGGCCATTGTATGAAGTTCTTGATTGCTTGTCCAAGCTTCTCTATACCCTCAGAGTTCGGGATGTCGATGAAGTCGTCTTCATATCCACTCTCGACCGTCAACACTTCCACCCTGCAGTATGCATCTTGCATCTCGACACCATGGAACCTACGTCTAGGGATGGCATTGCCTGTGGCCACTTGCTTTGTATGCTGATTCCTAAGGCCATATCCAATTAACAATGAGCAAGGCCAAGGTTTATCAATATCGTCAACTAGATAATGGTCCTGATTTGATGTTGACGCTATACTGCTTGGAAAGGGCATAGATTGTGTGGCCATCTCCTGGCTACCCAAGGGTTGAGCTGGGACATGCTGCATATATGAAGGAGCTTGTGATGACATCTGTTGAGCAGACACTGCTCCCGCCAACCGCTTCATCATTTCAGGATCAGGGTTTTTAACGAAATCTTCCATCAAATCCCTAAACCTTTTGGCGGCCTGCTGCTCAAAAAAGTCCGCCAACCGCTCCTTATGTCGTTCTCTTTTCTTATACATGCCTTTCCACTCTTCGCCAAACCCTTCTTTCCAGGTGGTTCTGGATGAGACGCCCGCACACGGCCCGGATGCTCGGGGTTACCTACAACATGATTTTTTATGTCGGTGTTGATTTCTATTTTACTCGAACAAAATGGAAAATATAATTACATTACCTAGAGCATGGGAAAGGCTGTCCCTCTCCCTCTGTGACTTAAAGGCACCTGTCTTTTCTAGGTTTGTTGCTTCCAAAACCTTCTCGGCAACTGGCCTGATCTCATCGGGACAGGAGATCTCATCGCTCTCGGTGTTTGCCTTCCGAGCCTTGAAGCCAATTCGCACCGTTCGGGCACTATCTCGGTCAATGCCAACTTGCCCTCTCTCCTCTTTGCTTCGTATTCTGCCCTCCATTTAGGAATCTTGGTCTTGTAACCACCAGTGCCGAGGTGGTGGTGGTAAATGTTCTTCTTCGCAAGTTTCGAGGCGGCTTGGCTCTTAGCCTTGGAGTCATCGAAGTTTTTAATTTTACTAAAAACGTGCCCACTGTTCCAATCGTGATAGGGTACCGCTTCGTCGGGTCCCGCCCCTTCTGCAGACCACTTTTTATTCATATCGTGCCTATAGCCCCGAAATGATATTGCTAATCGCTTCATGACATGACCCTTGACCAAACCTTCTCATTTCCCTCCGGAAAATGAACTTAGTGCACATCGAGTCCAACAATTCTTCCTCTTTCCTTCAGGCACCATACTCCAATCACTCCAGGAGATATCAAATTCTTCCTTTACTAACCATCCAATGGCGGCCCTAAATTTGGGTAGCGCCTCTAGAGGTGCTAAGGGCTCTCCGCTCGGGCTAACCTCTGTAATCCTATAAACTTCTTACGGAAATCTATTCCTTCCTCTATCTCCTCATGCCCGATCACTCTTTTTCTTTGTACTTCTTCGCTTCGGAGGATGTCCCGGTCGTTTGAGGCGCCGTGTCCTTCTGAACATCTTGTTCTTCTGCCGCCATTTCCGCAACAACTTGAGAGAACACCTCCTATCAATTCAATTGTTAGGTACATGAAATACACATGAAATATTATCTCATATAGGCACTCTACTTCCATATATACCTCATCATCATTTGGCTCATCTTCAGGCTCGTAATTAGGGTCACGTTCCAACTCAAGACGGGCCTTCTTAGCTCTAGGAGATTCACGTGGTGATACGCTCGGGCTCCTATAAGGTTCGGATCCAGAGGACTCAGATCCCGGTGTATCTATCTGGGCATCGGCCTGCTCAGCATTTGATGGAGTACTCATCTGCATGAAATACAAGTATAAACATGGAATATAAGTATATACTCTAATTACATAGCGTAATTAGCAAACCTATTATTAATAAACCCTAAAAAAACCTACTAACTATTACTAACAAACCCTAACAAAAAACCCTAAATATACTAACTACATTAACTAACTAAACTAACTAAATATTACTAACTACACTAACTAAATTAACTAACCAAACTAACTAAATTAAATAATAATTATTCTAACTAAATATTACTAACTAACTAAATTAACTAACTAAATTAAATAATAATTATTCTAACTAAATATTACTAACTAACTAAATTAACTAACTAAACTAACTAAATTCAATAATTATTCTAACTAAATATTACTAACTACACTAACTAAATTAACTAACTACACTAACTAAATTAACTAACTACACTAACTAAATTAACTAACTATACTAACTAAACTAAATAATTATTCTAACTAAATTAACTAATTACTAATTATCTAACTAAACTAACTAACTAACTAAATTAACTAATTAGTAATTAATAAACCCTAACCAACCCTAACTAAAATAAATAACAACAAAAAAAAAAAAAAAAAAAAAGCCACGGCGACTGCCAGCCCATAAGGCCCGGCAAAGGCTTTGCCTGTGGCTGCCGCCCGCTGCTGGGGCGGCGGCGGCGCCGCGCAGACGGCGCCGCCCGGTCCTCGGCGGCTGCTTGCCCGAGGTTGCCGCGGGGCGGGCGTGCAGGGCCTACCTCCGGCGAGGGAGGCGCCCGGTGATGTCGCGGCGGCGGTGACGAGGCCGATTGGCGGCGGCGACCCGGCGTCTCGCGGTGGCGGCGTCTCGCGGCGGCCCAAATGCTCGCGGTGGTGGCGTGGAGGCGAGGCGGATTCTCCGGCGTGGACAGGCGCGGCGGGCGGCGGTCCGGTGACCGTGGTGGCGCTGGCGGGCGGATTTCGGCTACCGACGGCGTCGAGCCCGTCAAGCGCGCGCCTCCGAGACTTAGAAATTTCGAGGGGCGCTGACAATTTGGGAATTTATACACGAGAGCATTTATACACGAGAGCATTAATACACGAGAGCATTATACACGAGAGCATTAATACATTTTTACAGGCGGCGGTCAATACCGCCCGCCTGTACTAATATTTTTAAATTTCAGTTTATATCCTTAGGGCTAATTTCAGCTGAAAATTTGAAAATTCATAACAATTCGTAGAAAAATCATAAAATAGCAAATGAGGATGTTTTGGAAACCTTGTGAGTATATATTTGTAGTGGAACTATAATATGCCATGTTTTTTTTAGTTCAAATCCTCTGCTGCAAAATTTAGTTTATATTTATTTGTGAGTATATATAGCTAGCTTTTATATATATAAGTTAAAGACATGCTTAAGTAATGAGTAGATACATGGTTTGTTAATTAATTCATGTACCGGTTTGTTATTTAATTAAGTTAATAATTAAAGTGTCTATTATTTTATGTACCTAGGGTTTAGGAAATAATGAAGTTAGAAAATAATATCATTGTCCAAAGGTATACAACAAGGGGAAATGTAAACATCTTGCTTAATAAGAAAGAGTAGCATTAGGTACAAATGATAAGTGATACATGAGTTACATGATAAATAATCTAGCGTGCTACAGTCTTTCCTTGTCCATCGTGGCGCACCTAGGGCAAAGAGGTTTGCGGGATACTTTTCTCAACATTTTTGATCTTTTCTTCAAAGTTTGTAAAAAGAGACATCTCGCTGAACTGGTTAACATCCTCTAAATCCATTACACCATCAACTCCTATAATTTGTTGCTTTCCAGGGATTGCTACGTGCTTTGGCTTTTGGGTACTTTTCTTTTCATTCGTTGATAGAATTTGTTCCACATAGAAGACCTGTGCAGCACGGTTAGCAAGGATCCACGGATCATCTTTGTAACCTACTTTACTTAGGTCAAGAACTCTCTGGCCATAGTTATCCACAGTGACATGTTTATCTTGAACCCATCGACATCGGAACACAGGAATCTGCAGGCGTGGACCATATTCAACCTCCCATATGTCATCAATGAATCCAAAGTATGTAGTTTCTTCACCAGTTGTATCATCTACAGCCTCACATCGAATGCCACTATTCTGTGCCATGCGCTTGGTGTCCCTAAAACTGGTGGAAAATGTGAAGCCACTAATGTCATAGCTCTGCCATGATATGACCTGGCTTGATGGTCCAGATGCTAAAATCTTGATGGTTTCTGATTCATCTGTCATGTCCAAATTCTTTAGCCATGCGGTGAACCGACGCTTGTGTTCCTTGTGTACCCAAATATTTGTGCATCCCGGATTCTCCTCACGAAGCTCTTTCATGTGCTTTGCTTGGTGAATGGGTCCATTATTATGAGTTGTTGTAGTATGCTGTAATGTACCTCTAGGACTATGTTGTAATCTGGCGGGATGAATGATTTCCGTCCCATCCTCCCTCGTCCACCACGCCTTCCCTCATGTCGCAACGGAAGCAAACCAATTGATACCTGGTCTTTTAGGAGATTATTACATAATGGTCCTCCAGACTCAATGGCCTCTTCTGTAGTGTATGCCTCTATCATGGAACCTTCTGGATAAGCACGATTTGACATATAGCCATTCAATATTGACATGAAACGCTCATACGTCCACATTTCATAGAAATACATGGGACCCAATGCCTCAATTTGAGGCACCAAATGAATAATAAGGTGTACCATGATATCAAAGAACGATGGGGGAAAGCACAACTCTAACTGGCTCAATGTCTCTGCAGCAAATTTCTATAGGGACTCTAACTCATCACGGATAATTACCTTCTCAGATATCTTATTGAAGAAGTAGCACAACCGTGTGATTGCCATCTTTAAGAACACTGGATTTATAGCCCTGATGGCAATAGGAAGAAAAGTGGTCAGCATTACATGACAATCATGTGAGTTGTAGTTGGTGAGTGTAAGGTCTTTCATCGAAACAAGACTCCTTATGTTAGAGCAGAAACCATATGGAACTTTTAAATTCTTCAACCACACACACATTGCATGTTTCTCCTCTCTGTTCAGGTTATAGCTTGCTGCCGGTAGATGGTACTTCCCATTCTCTAGGAGTACAGGGTGAAGTTCTTTTCTGATCTTTAAATGTTGCATGTCCAAACGTGAATTGAGACCTTTCTTTGTCTTGCTCTTTATGTCTAGCAAAGTTCCAACTATGCTGTCAAACACATTCTTCTGAACATGCATACCATCGATCGCATGTCGTACGTCTAAGTCTTTCCAGTATGATAAGTACTTAAAGAAAATAGACTTCTTCTTGAATGTGTCCCCCTCATTTGCCTTCAAACCTTTCTTGGTTTCCCATCTTTGGTCTTTTTTCCAAACACAAACTTGACATTCTCAACTATCTTATACACTCTGTGCCCTTTACTATAACCTGATGGAGCAGTAGATTTTGATTCATCCATATTATCAAAGTACTTATTCATCTTTTGTAAGCGGTACTTATGGTCTGCCGGTAGCCACCTCCTATGTCTCATGTACACTATCTTGTTAGATGAAGGAAGAGACACGTGCCATGTTCCATCTATGCACTCTACACAACCAACCTTTCCCTTAAACTGGCCTCGATAATGAGAAGAGAGCAGGGATAATCATTAATTGTGACAATAATAATTGCTCTCGGTGTGAATGTCTCTTTGCGGAATGCATCAATCATTTTCACACCCACTTCCCATAGTATTTGCATCTCTTGCATTAAGGGCTCTAGAAATACATCCATATCAACTCCAGTTGTGTAGGTCCAGAAATAAGAATGGTTAGCAAAAGATATTTTCTTTTTGACACACCCATGAAGGAAGGTTGTATATTGTCATGATCACTGGCCATGTCTTTGTGCGTCTTTGCTCCTCTCGGCAAATGGATTCATTCCATCGGTACTCGAGCAAACCTTACATTTCGTGGATCCTCGACAAAGTCCGGATATTTCTTATCGAATTCTTGCCATTGCTTTGCATCGGCTGGATGTCGTAACTTTCCATCATCTTTCCTTTCATCGAAGCATGCCGGGTCATAAGTTACGCATCATCGGGGTTTGCAAATAAACACCTCAAACGATCAACCACGGGGAGATACCATATCACCAATGCAGGAATTCTTCTCAATGCATAATAGTCCACTTCGATATTGCTAGTGGGCTTTGAACGTTTGTCTTGTTGAGTCTTTGTTTGGGTCTTCTTTCGCTTCCTCCCTGAAGAAACAGAGGCTGCATTCTCTTCGTCTCGATAATCTTTATTCATCTTGTACCTACTAGCACCACAGTTTGGACAAATTGTCTAAGTCTTTTGTACTGATCACCCCGATATAGAATACAATGATTTCTACATGCGTGGATCTTCTCAACACCCATCGTAAGTGGACTGACTAGCTTCTTTGCATAGTACATGTTAGCAGGCACTTTGTTCTCCTTAGGAAGAAGGTCTCCAAGTACACGCAATAAATCATTGAAACTAGCATCGGACCAACCATATCTAGCCTTAATCGTCAAAAAAAAACTCAAGAACAGCCCGTAGTGTCGACCACTCTTTGGAACAACCTTTCGACTCGTCGTACAAAGGCTCCTCTGCTGCCTTCTTCAAGGCTTCCATTCGCTTCATGAAGAATATTGATGGATCCGCACAACGGTTCATTATTGCCTCTAAGAAATCTGCATCTTCAATGGCATCAGTGTTAGCATGCTGAGTTTCATTGACATCGGACGTAGCATTATGAGTTTGATTGACATCTGGTATAGTATGATGGGTTTCATTGAAATCTGGCATAGCATCACATTCATTGAGATATGGCACTGGACCCTCCACATTGATGTTACTTGCAGTGTTGTCAGTTGTCCGCATATAAGGTGTAGAACTACCCTCACCATGTTTTGTCCAAATCAAGTAGTCCTCCATAAATCCTTTGCAAACCCGATGAGAATGGATTGCTTCCACATTGTCAAATAAAACAATATTTTTACAGTCTGCGCATGGACAACATATGTGCTTCGCCTTTGTTCTCTGAGCATGTATCTTCACGGCATCAATAAATTTTTGGACCTCCACTACATATGATGGGTCTAATCTTGATAAGTTATACATCCATAATGACCTCTCCATATTTATCTGTAATTAGTTAAGAAAATATTGTATGGCACTCATTTTTATAATTATAAGAATTAATTAAACAAAGATGGCATCTTGATTAACAAACCCTAAGTATAAGCAATAATAACAAACCCAAATTAACAAACCCTAAGTACATAAAAATACTAACTAACCCTAATTAATAAACCCTAAGTACATAAAATACTAACTAACCCTAATTAATAAACCATTAATTACTAACTAAATTAATTCACTAACCCTAAGTACATGAAATACTAACTAACCCCAACTAATAAATGGAGATGGCATCATGATTAGCAAACCCTAAGTATAAGCAATAATAATAAACCCTAATTAACTAACCCTAAGTACATGAAATACTAACTAACCCTAATTAGTAAATGGAGATGGCATCTTGATTAACAAACCCTAAGTGTAAGCAATAATAACAAACCCTAATTAATAATCCCTAAGTACATAAGATACTAACTAACTCTAATTAATAAACCATTAATTACTAACTAAATTAATTCACTAACCCTAAGTACATGAAATACTAACTAACCCTAATTAATAAATGGAGATGGCATCTTGATTAACAAACCCTAAGTATAAGCAATAATAACAAACCCTAATTAACAAACCTTAAGTACATAAGATACTAACTAACTCTAATTAATAAACCATTAATTACTAACTAAATTAATTCACTAACCCTAAGTACATAAAATACTAACTAACCCTAATTAATAAACCTAGAATTCTAAAAAGTATTTATTTTCTATAATCCGAGCAAGATACAATTTACTATCAATTTACAAAAAAAAAAAGCTAAAACTCTCTCTCTTGCCCTAGCTATGAACCCTAACCCTAACCCTAGATTTAGAGCACCTCCAATACAAGAATTAAACCAAAGAATCACTAAAAAAAATAGCGGCAACGACACTAACTAACCTTTTGGAAGTTTTTCACCAAAGAAATGAAGTTAAAAACCTCCCCCCTTGGAATCGCCACCTCTCGTCGCCCACTGTGCACACAAAGACGGGAGTAACTTGTTCTTGTCTGGAGGTAGAAGAAGGGATTTTATAGCAGATATTAACATAGGCGGTTAGTAAGGAGGGCCGCTGTGTAAAAATACATTTACACAGGCGGCTCTCTTAAATCGGCCGCCTGTGTAAATAGGTGTATTTACACAGGCGGTTTAAAATGTGAGCCGCCTGTGTAAATGGTATTTACACAAAGCGGTTGTAATTGTAAACCGCCTGTAAATACACCTATTTAAACAAAGCGGCAGATTTAAAGAGAGCCGCTGTGTAAACTGTTTTACACAAAGCGGTTCTCTTGTTGGGCCCGCCATATTTTTTAATCAAGGCGTCATGATTTAGTGAACCAACCGTGAAAAAAAAAATAGAGGTGCCAAAGAAAAATGATTTTTGTAGTAGTGTGTAGAAATCGGCCCTATTTCTACAGGCGGTTCTCTTAA
The DNA here is from genome assembly GCA_015844335.1 of Chrysopogon serrulatus. Lineage (NCBI taxonomy): Eukaryota > Viridiplantae > Streptophyta > Magnoliopsida > Poales > Poaceae > Chrysopogon > Chrysopogon serrulatus. Next base: position 11,681 of record JADLZL010006901.1, on the reverse strand, counting down.
GGAACCGTCGGTAGAAATCGACTATTTCTTGGGCGGATTTCTTAAGGAACCACCAAGTAAAATCGATTTCTACCGGCGGTTCCTTAAGAGATCCGCCAAGAGAAATAGTTTTAAATTAATTTTTTGAGTTTTTCAAACTTCCTCTCATGCAGAAACTCCCGAAATAAAAGTTATAGATCTCGAAAAGTTATAAAACTTTGTAGTTGACAACTTTTTATTTGAAATTATCTCTTTATGAAAAACTATGAATGAAATTTTCAAATTTAAAATCCAAATTTTGCAAATGACCTCGGATGGAGAAACACTCTAAATGAAAGTTGTAGATCTCAAAAAGTTATGAAACTTTGTAGTTCACCACTTTTTCATTTGAATTCGTTTAGACCCTCAAATATTCAATTTTCCGTCGGGTTTGTATAATATGTGGGGAACAAAAATGTTATCTAGATACAAGTGACGTGTGGGTGGAGTGGTAGAGGGGGATACGCCAAGAAGCTGAGGTCGCGGGTTCGAACCCCCACGGCCGCGTAGCGCGCGATTTTATGCGAAAAAATGCGCGACTTGCCATTTTAAAAATATTTTTGCCATTTTAAAAATATTTTTGTGATTTCTGGGCAACGATTTTTTGCCTCCCGGTTCCAAAAATATTTTTTTTTGCTATTTTAAAAATATTTTTTTACAATTTTTTCGTGATTTCTGGGCAACGATTTCTACAGGCGGTTTCTTAAGAGAACCGCCTGTAGAAATCGATTTCTACCGGCGGTTCTTAAAGAACCGCCCGTGAAATCGCCGATTTCTACTGGCCTCCGGTACTGGCAGTTCCGAAAAACGCCAGTACAAATGCGTTCGGAACCGCCAGTGCTGGCCTTTTGTGTACTAGTGGGTGCTCCATCCTTTTTTTCCCGATTAAAATTTAGTTTTTTCCTCATCTTCATATCCTCAATCAAATCTGCTTCTTTGCATTTTCTTCTTGCCCTTGTTGATATTGCGTTCTCTAACTTGATTTTGCCTGCTGTGGCATTTGAATTTGGTTGGGGGCTTGTTTGTTATTGCAGCACCTGACGAGGCGGAGCAGCTTCTGGACCACCAACTCTGGCACCCGTCTAGAAGAACAATTTGCCCCTCACTAACGGACAGCAAGGTTAGACCACAGCCACCATGTACTATATATGTAGCTAAAGTGAGTTAACTGCTATCTGCTTATTAGCTGTTGTGATCCCTGCACCAATATTGCACTATCAAAGCTTGGTTGTAGTTGCGACCTGAAGATTTTGCTTCCAATTCTTTCAAAGCTTGCAACTAGATGTACTTTTGATTGATGTACAGTGACTATTTTGCTGGTATATACATATATATATATATATATATATATATATATATATATATATAGCTTAATTCATCTCTCTATTTTGCACAAATTTTGACATACACAAATTTTCAGTGACTAATTTTGCTATAGCTGCTCTATTTTGCATTCTGATTCAGTGGTTATGAGTGCTAGCTGTAAAGGAAATTTTGTTATTATGTCTTTAATGTTCTATTACTAGCTGTATAGGGATTTTTCTTTTGTTTGACTAAAGCAATTTGTGTTATGTCTAAATTTGTAACAGGTTTCTCACTGATTTGGGTTGGCTATTGCTGCTTTATTTGGTTCTCTATGTGGTTTGTGAACTGATCTCGAAGTCTTGGACAGTTACTGTGACTCTGATAGCTGCTGGTTAGTTCTTTTCTTCTTATACAAGTTGGCTGATAAGATATGGCAGATTGTGAGTGTATGTATACTGGCTGGAAGCGTATTTAGTAGTTTTATGTATCATGCCTTTTGAATCCCTGAATTAGTTGAAGTCCGATATAATTAGGTGCCCTTGATCAAATTTGCTTCTCGTACTTATTAGTGATGTTTGTTCTCAATGTATGTATGTATGGTAGCCATTCTGAGGCTGCATCACACATGCAGCTCTATGCATCATTTTTTTCACTAGCTACTGAACAAATTAATTTGCATGCTTTCTGATTATGCTCCGTTTCACTAATATTTGAGTACATCCAGCATGTCTACCTTTAAGAGATCATCCTACAATTAACAAGGCCTTGATATATTTATTAAATTATGATATTGTGGTTTTCTAGTGTTACAAGCAGAAGCAGGCATAAATGATTTATTCTTTCTGATTCATTTCAGGTCCCTAGGTGAAAGTATTGTGGAGCTGCCCCACCAAATCCAACCAGTTGTAGATCTGCTGCATCGACATTGTCCTCTTCTCATTGCTTGCGGTCAATAGCTTCAAGTACTGCACATCTCAATGATTTCTACCATAGGCTCGCACTGAAAGAGCAAAAGCAAATCGTGCAAAGCTGATGGTTCATCATACATCTGGAAGTGTCAACCATGCTTGCTGTAGGCATGATCTGGTACAGACTCCTATCATTTTACTCATCCGGTAAATTATTTTGGGGCATTTTCATTGGTACATAGTTATAAAACTTGTAGGGTAAAGCACTTGGACGCCCGCCTCGAAGAGATGAAGTGTACATCAAAACGCATACAAGAAAAAATGGAGTACCTTTAAGTGAGGCAGCAGGAACGATTGTAAGTCCCCCCCCCCCCCACCACCAAAAGGAACAGATCTATTGACTACACATTACATATTCATATTTTGTAGGATAAGCTTAAAGCCATTGTTGAAGCTCAGCCGGAGTTGAAGGATAGAACAATTCAAGAAGGCGATGTGTATGCTGCTGTTTGTGGAGCGAAGGAGCCAAGAGGACGTGTTCGTGTTTTGGGTCTAGGACCAACTCCCCAAGAGATTGGCACCCCAGGGCTTAGAGCACTCATGTCAACAAGGATGCAAATGGAAATTTTTGCTAGACAGAAAGCTGAAAGTAAGAACAGAACTCTGGAGCAACACATTGTGGAATTGGAAGAGGAAAGGATAGCGCAGGGAAGGACAAATGTCGAAGTCCTATCACAGCATGGCTCTAATTCACGACAGTATGCGGTAAAGAACTCGAACTAAGTTATGTCTTTACACATGTGCACATACATTTCATTAGTAGGTATGTAAATGCTACACAGAGTTATGTTCTAGCACTTGCTTGCCAAATTCAGGATATATTATTGTTGTGTGATACATGTACTGATATGATTAGAGTCCTATGACAATGTGAATCCAAACTGTTCTTACTAGTCTAACATATGAATTTGGTAATGTGAGTCCATTATGAATTGCCTATATACCACTCAAATTGCCTATATGCTGCATCTAATGGTTCATTGGGGGAGGCTAGATTTGGCAATGGCAGCTGCAAGAGGCACAGATTCTGCTGTTTTAATATTATTGTGCTGACAAATATTATTCTGATTCGCGTGTAGATTCTAACACCTGAAGAACATATCGATGAGGCACATAATGCTCCTCGGTGTGAAGAATATGATAACTATGTAGAGAATGAAGACTATGATCAGTATGGTGAGAAGGAAGAGAGCTTGCTCCCCGACAGGCATGCTACAACCCGATCAGCTCAGAACATTACAATAGCAAATGCTGTTCGCCCTTGCTTTGCAAATGATACACATGTAATCTTCCTATATGCTCATGCAAAGTATCTATTTGTGAGTGTTCCTTGCTTTACAATTCTCATGAGTGCATCATTTATTTTAGGTTGAAATGGAAGAGAGCTTGCTCCCTGCTAGGCGTGTTGTTGCCCGATCAGCTATGAACATCACTACTACACCTACAACTAATATCCTCCCTCAGATTGCAAATGACACACATGTAATTTTGTCATGCTGCTGCAATGTTTCTCTTTGTGACATCAAATATTGTCCATGCTTTATAGTTCTCATGACTATATCATTTTTTTCAGGCTGCAACGGAAGAAAGCTTGCTGCACCCTAGGCCTGTTGCAGCCCAATCAACTCTCATGAGTGTATCTGTACTTCAGGATAAGAGCTTGCTGCCCCATAGACATGATGCAGCCCACTTAGCTATAAACAAGACAACTACGCCAATAAAGGATGGCCCTCCTCGCTTTGCTAATGATCACTATGTAATCTTCTTGTCTTCCAGCATTCTATTGTCATTTCTATATGTTCCTTGCTACAAAATTCTTATAATTGCATCCTTTATTTCGGGTTGGAAAGGATGTGACATTATTTGCTATGTTGAGATCTGATTTACCTGTGGCAAGGGGAACAGTCATTTCAACTAATCCAAACACCATGGTTGGAGGCGAGCCTCTTGGGAAAGAATTCTGTGAAGTAGTTGTTAATGTTGTGATGAAAAAGGATGCATTGCTGTTTCGGACTTATGGAGGGATGCAGACTATGGCTAGTGCTCTCAAGATGACCATTGCATGGCCATACAATAAAGTAATAAACTAGAGTTGACATAATTTTTGTATTTGTTTGGTCTGTGATGCATGACCAATGTTCCTAATTAAACGTATATGTGATAGGTAAAGGAATGCAAGAAGAAGGAACGTAAGGAGGCATCTAGACCTCTCAAGGGCAGTGCAGGTATGTCCTCCCAAAATTTACATTCAGATTATGTGGAAACCTAGTGATAACATGTAAATACTTGGTGACTAAATCTAGCACTTATTTGGCACTAAATTGAGCATTCAATTTGGCTGCTTTTTTGCTCTATTGTTGCTGCTCTATTCGCCAATGAATCTGAAATTTATCGAAATGCAGCACTCAAGTGCTCTATTGCTGCTGCTACTGTACTGAACCAAATCAAGCGAATAGCTATGCTAATACCTGCACTTGGCTGCTTCCTTTACTATACTGTTAGATGCATCCAAATGACTCTAGCACCCAACCCACCAACTGACAAAAATAGCACCTAAGACCTTATTTCCTTCTAGGACAGTAAGTTAAAAAATAGATTGTGGCTAATTATTAAACTTCATAGGTTGTATTCCATTGAGATAACATTTAACTCACTATTGTACTACTACAGAACTTCTTGTTCCATCCTGACATGCTTGGGGTTGGTTGTTCATTGGCTGTAGTAAATGACTAACTTGTAATTGAGTTTCTAGAAATTGGTTCCTACACTTGGCTGATTTTTATTACAAACTCATGCTATTCAACACTTTTACATTTTTCTCTCCACTTGTCTGATTACATGGTTGTTGTATTTTTCAGGAAGTGCTGGGCACAAGTCTTGGGCTTGAGTTTCTGGAAAATGGTCCTCCACACATACACAATTAACTTGATGGATGTGCTCTAGTTTGGCAAGCCATTGCTTTTGGTTTCTAAGTTTCTAGAAATGATTGTGTGCGCAAACTACCCTAAACACTATTGCTTGCTGGGACAGTGTGCATTCATGTAATCTTTTGGTGTACGACTTTGCTTGCTGGGACAATGTGCATTCATGTAATCTTTTGGTGTATGACTTCGTTTGCATGTGCACAAACATTTGGTGTACAAGACAAGATTATATGTGATATGTATTGCCCTCCATGTGATGTATGTGTCCCTGTACCTTTATGTGATGACATTAAGCTTGAATGTGGGTTTGATATGTGCTAAATGTTTTTAATCATATTTATTTATTTTTGTTATATTTATATTGTTCTGTTGAACAATCTGCCGCTGTAGATACATGGAGTAATAGATAATCTATTGGTAAATGCTTGTTAACAGTGTATCTGCCGCCAAAACGTAGTGATAGATGATCTGCCGCTATAAATAATTAGGGCAACAAACTGTCTGCCGCTAAAAACTTTTAGCGGCAGCACTTACAGCGGCTGCACAAGTCTGCCGCTAAAACTTTTTAGCGGCAGACCGTCTGTTTCTATAACCGCTTTTAGCGTCAGATCATCTATCGCTAATCTCAGTGTTGTGGTATAGTGTATCTAAAAATGCATTTTTATAGTTGGGCCTCATAATAGGGACCATCTTTCATTTTTGTATTTCTTTCTATTAAAATAAAGAGCTCTCTTATTTCTTAATAGTTTGATTGAACTCCAAATAAAACCTATATTTATAGGAAATTCTCAAATATTGCTTATTATTTCATATAAAAGGAAATCCCAATGACTAGAATTTCTTAAGTTTTGGAATGTCATGTTTAAGACACTAAGTATTTATTTACTGGAATTCAATTATGGAATAGCCTTCTGAACTTAATAAACTATTTGAATTGAATTTTACCTTGGTTTTTCTCCCCCTCTTATATGAGAGCTTATCCCCATACCATATGTTTATGTATGGAATATATTTGATATATAAATTGATTTAAATAGAAAATCTTAAAATACTCTTGTCTTATCTGCATTAGATAAAATGAACTAAAGAAGAATTTAAAATTTAAGTATCTTTCAATATCTAAGTATAAATACTAAGAAAAAAAGAAAGAATAATTGATTTGCGGCAATGTATAGCTCATATCTCGTATCTCCATTACTATACACTCATTAATATATAAATGATTTTAGAAGACTTATACCTCTTAGAATAAAGGGAGCGTATGCTATGGTAACCAACTTTGTGTGCAAACTACGGAAACTGTAATCAAGTCCACACGAATCTAATCCGATGGCCTCAGGTAAAGGTGAGTCATTTAAGCACTTAAATCCTCCCACCAATCCATCTTAATCAATTTTTGTGCAAATCACCCCCAACCCCAACGCCTGTACGGTTTCCCGGCTCCGTTACATCCGTTCCGTCTCATCGCGTGCGTGGCTGCCGCCGCCGCCTCGCGATCCCGTCGCGCCACCCCCTGGAGATCGACCTTGCGATCACGTCCGATCCCGGGGCGGGGGCAGACTCCACGATGGAGACTGCCGCCATGGAGACCGCCGCCGACACACCGACATGGAGAGCGGTGGTGTCGGTCTGCCTGCAGCTGCCGGTGTCGTACGCAACGACGAGGCCGAACAGCTAGCGCGACGATGACGAACCCGTAGGTGTTGATCTTGCGGGAGCTTGGTGTCCAGGAGCACGACGATGACGAACCCGTAGGCCGAACAGCTGCCGGCGTTGATCAGTACCATTGTCCAAGTAAATTTGCAATTCTGAGAATTATTTGCAATTAATTATTGTCCATGTGCTACTGCTACTTCATTTTGCAAGCTCCTGTGTGCAATTGTTGATCGCCGTGGACGTGCATGCTGCTGTGTGCATGCTCCAGGCCTGGCATGCTCCTGTTGTTGATCGTCATGGACGTGCAGAACGCAGCGGCCATCCTGTTCTACCTGTCGCCGAACACCGAGCAGGCGCTGCGCAAGTGTAGGGAGGGCTTCGCACTGGTGGTGATGGACCCGCGGATGCAGCAGACCAGCGCCGTCGTGGCGGCTCTCGATCTCTTGGGGGCGGCGGCCGTCGATCAGCACCCATGCGCGGTTAAGGGGGGCGGCAGCGCTTTGCTGGGCGCGAGCAATGAAGCCACGCGGGGCCGGCGGCGATGGTCCGTCACGCGTGATGGGGCGGCGCCGAGTGGAGTCGAGGAGTCGCGGACGGAACGAGGTAACGGAGAGCCGGGCAGTCGCTAGGCTTAAGTGATTAGGAAGGGGTTGGTGGGAGGGCTTAAGTGAATAAATGATCCACCTTCATCTGAGATCATCGGATTAGAATCCTGTGGACTTAATAAAGTTTCCGTAGTTTGCATACGAGTCTGGTTTCCATAGCATGCGCTCCCTAGAATAAATGTTTAAAGTAGGGCTTCTTAATAGGGCTTCCTTTTAGAGATGATCTTGTTAAGAGATCTATATCTTCATTTGGCTCAGTCCATTCAACCCTTATTCTAACCCTCTTCATCGCCAAAACCCTTTATCCCCTCACTTATCCGTTGCCCCTTCTCTCATCCAACCCCCTCCCTCACGTAGACCACTCCCACCTCTTCTTGTGGTCCTCTGATAATATGTATTGTAGTAGTGTAAATTGGACTCCAAATGTCATTTGAGTGACCTGCTCCTTGCGATAAAGTCACATACTATACGTTAACGTGGATCAACATGGAAGACTACACCCGCATGTTAGAACCACCTCTTGTCTCTCCCTCCGTGAATTTGGTGCGGTGCGATGCTCTTTTGACCACACTAGTTATATATAACTATGTCCTCATCCATGAATTTGGTGCGGTGCGGTGCCCTTGTCAGCGTATTTATCTACTATACCTAAATAGGGGAAACCCACTACAAGAATTATCTGAAATTCTGTGAAGCCACGTCAGCATCCTCTCTCTCTAGTTCCTCGGACTCCTCAGGACTCGAAGGGACACCGACGGTCGCTCGATTGATGCTTCATGAAACTTCCGTTAGGCAACTGAGCAGCCGGCTGAGACAACCGAAGGGTCAGCTGATGATAGTAGTATTTATATTCCTTCTGCATCTGTTAGATTCGTATGGCCTACGACATTCGTCTTCTCTCTCCAAGCTTTCTCAAGGCAACGACGGTGCTGGTGCTGCCCCAGCCAACTGACCAGGCTATGCGACGATCTCAGACGCTAGACTGGGGCCTAGATTCCCCGGATTTGGCAGAGGAGGCAGCCAGGTCATCGTCCATGCCGCTGCACAACTGCGTGCAACTGTGGACTCGATAATCAGGTGAGCTGCTAGGTGTGTTTCTTCAAGCGACGCTCGGGGCTCTTGAAGGAGGTCTTCCAGCTCACCGTCCTCTGCTGTGCACCGAGGTTGCGCTCCTCTTCTCCCGGCCGACATGGACACGGGCACGGTTACCTACATAACCTCATTGTTGTGCTTGGCTTGGGCGGGCGACCAGAGCCGCAGTGGTGGCGGTGCTCTGCACGACATCGAGTTCCTGCCCAGCTGCCTCCAGCACCCAAGACGACGAGGGCACGGACCATGAGCTGTTCACGCAAGTACTATTTCTTTTTTCTGGAGCATTCTGTTTCCTCGGTTTCCTGGAGCAGATGAGTGACTGCGGTTCTATTTTTCAATTTATAAATTTCATTTCTCCTATTTTCTGGTATCCAGTATTTTTGTTGTTTCAGTAGGTTGTCTCTAGGTGTGTGTGTGTTTCGCATAGATCATAAATCAGGATATTATTAATTAATATATAATCTTTTTATATGTCCAAAGTAACTACCTGTTCAACCATTTTGCTCATAGGTTGTCTTCGGAACCTTGCTTTTGTCATTGTTTACTACTTATATATAATTTTGTACCTCCTATATATCCTTTTGACTTCTACATATGAGGGTACAATATTTAATTATGAATATAATTCTACAAATTTCCGCAGTAACGCGCGGGGTATCATCTAGTTTGTTATATAACTATGTCCACTACTACATAATTGATTTTTAGCAACACAACCACTCTAGGGCAAATGCAGTTGAATTTCTAGCTGCCTCTATGGAAGCCCCCACTAAATCCTACGAACCAAGCCGGCTCTAAATTAAAACTACATTGTCAGACGTCTAGAAATTCAGGCTCCCCAAAGTCTCCCACAGAGCACCACTGGAATCAGGCTCTTTGCCGAGTGCCTGAGACACTCGGCAAAGCCCATGTTGTACTCGGCAAAGACTTTGCCGAGTGCCACACTCGCCAAAGGGCTCTTGGTAAAAAATTGTCGGCAAAGCAGTCTTTGCTGAGTGTCATTTGTCGAGCACTGCCGAGTGCTGTTTTCACACTCGACAAAGAAAAGTTGCCGTGACGGTGGGGAACGGTAACGGCAGCTTTGATGATTGCCCTGACGGTAGCACTCAGCAAAGCTCCTCAGTTTGTCAAGTGTCATAGGCCAGACACTCGGCAAATCAAGGAGCTTTGCTGAGTGCCGCCGTCAGGGCACTCGGCACCCACCGGCAAAGCCATCACCTTTGCCGTGTGTCATGGCAAAGCCACGTCCCAGGTGCCTAGAAATGGTCACTTTGCAGAGTGTCATGGCCATTGCACTTGGTGAAGGCACGCTTTGCCGAGTGCGACACTTGACAAAATGAGCAGAAATAGCCTTTTTATTTGTTTTTTTAATTCCATCCAAACAAACAGAAGATATATATAACAGACATCACCAACATCACATATATATCACAACCACCATATATATAGCACAACTACCACATATATCACAAACATCATATATATCACAAACATCACAAGTCTCACAATATCACAAATAAGTTCGCAAGTAATCCAAGTGCTCCATCATTCACAACCACAAGTGCAAACAGAAGTACCATTAACAACCACATCGAGAATCACTAAGTTAGCCAATGAGACTGATTTGGTGAAGGATTTGGTGAAGCCTAAGTATCATTCGATGCCACCGATTGATTCTGCACAAAGGAGAAGAGATTGCATGTGTAAGACAATATATATATACATATACCATACATGACTAAAACTTTATTACTCCACTAGGTTTTAAGTAGTGTTGTGGTTTGACCCTAAGCATGAATATACAAACTAAAACTTTCATACTCACAGGAGTAGAATAGTGAGAATGTAGAGGTGGAGGTGGATGTCGAGGTGGAACGAATAGCGTAGGTGGTGGAGATACATCCATAGCGGCGCCAAGACTCTGCATGTACGGAAGAATCTCCACCATCCTAAGCTGCTCAGCCTCCCGCTCGGCTGCCATCGCCTCCAACCCCTGCCGATCGGCCTCCATCCTCGCCTGCATCTTCTCCCGTATCCTCCTCTCTTCTTTCAGCTAGGCCTATAGTATTTCACCCCAATGTTACAATAATGCAAAGGAAAGGTATGTAAAAACCAATGAACGATGAATAAAACAGGAATAACCTGGAGCATTGCCATCCGGTGGTGTGATGTGTCCTGCCGAGGTCATATGGCTCGGCTTGTGCTTGTGCTGCTCGCTCGAATCTAGGAGAGAGTGGGAGTAGCGGCCGAGTTGATTGCGCCGTCGCCAATCCAGTACCTCCCATGCTTCTTGCTTCCTCCCGCCCTCATGACGACTTCTCCATCAAGGTCCTGGGTGGTTGAATCGTACTCTGGCCTATGGACCTGCCTTGCCATCGATGTGTACTCACTGAGACGGCTGTGGATAGTCGCATTGCTGTACGCCTTGGGCCCATCCTCCGGGTTATAGTCGACGTCAGACGTCGCCTTGCCCTTGTGGGACATAGCAAATGCCTTAAAGATGGAGTAAGGCTGGCCACCATGTGACGCCGACAGTGAGAAAAATAGCAAAATGATTAGAAATCATGCAGAATTGAGCGTTAGAATAAATAAATAAATTCACGTATCCATGTTTCTGCATATCCGTTGAGGCTGCGGCTGTCTTGATGGTGTGCTATATCTGGCATCGTCAAACGCCGCTCCCGGCATAAGTTGTGCGTCTCCTCCCACTCGCTGGAGCACCACTTGTCCACCATCTATTCCCAGCACTCGGGATGAGTGGCGCACCAATAAGGAATCATCTACAGGCCATCGAGTACATGACATATCAGAAGATGAAATTAAGCCTACTTAATCTCAAAAGGAATCAGTATTAATGTTCTATATCTTCCTGCAGGTACTGGGCCTGGGCCAGCGTCATGGTTCTTTGTCCTTTTTGGTGACCTTCGTTCCGAGGATGGTCCGTGCTAAGTTATGACGGTTTAGATGCGCTCCTCGTAATGCATGTCCATGATGAGTTTTTTTATAGCATTTGTAACCACCATATCCACCCTGGCCTCATATCCCCTCCTGGCATCTAAAGAAATCTTGCATAAAAACATGATGTATCCATTCATTATTTCAAGAATGTCCAA